>NQII01000321.1:519610-551534 GCA_002778355.1 Clitarchus hookeri | reverse complement strand
CCCGTAGGTGACCGTCATCCTCGGGCATGACAGAAATGAAACCCTAGAATGGAGCGGCGCTGGAATGCAAGGGCGGGGAAACGGGAGTACCCCGAGAAAACCAGCCGGCAAGCGGAATCGTCCAGCACGATTCCCACATGCGAAAATCCGGGAGTGAACCCGCCGGGGATCGAACCCGGATCGCCGTGGTGGGAGGCGAGCGCCCTGGACACTACGCCACCGCTGCCCCATGTAGGGGGGAAAAAGAGGAATGGTTCCTAAAAACCCGGAATTTTAACATTCAGGACTTGTTAAGAACCGCTGCGAAGACCGGAGTACTTCGTTGCGGTTTTGGGCAAGCCACCGCGCAGAGTAGAAAAAGATGAAGACGTCTGGCGTGTCGAGCGCTAGCGTCGTTACCGCCACTCCAAGACCTGTGCTCTGGCGACAAGTCTCCAAACATCTTGACAAAAAATATCCGAACAGCACGCAAATACAAAAGATAGAAAACTCGTAGACACTGAAGTAGAGATTGAAGAATAGTAGAAAAGTTCAGAACTAGGACAGATTTCCAAGTTACACGCAGAACATCACGTAGAACAATTTACAATATATTTGGAGTGATCAGCTCCTTCGTGAGATTGCAGTTGGCAATGTAATCGATGTAATCCCCGGGAACGGTGGGCAGCCAAGTGGAAAACAACTCAGCGCCATCAGAGCGATCTCTTCGAGCACATGGTACAGCAGCATGCCAGCATCAAGGGGNATGGAGATACCAGTTGAAGTACTGCCTCCTCCAGAAGACGACGCGAACCACGACGACAGCGGCGCAAGGTGGGCTCAGCGTGACTAGGTGGGAAGACTGGAAGCATGCAAATTAACGATGGATTAGAAAAGGCCATACAAAACAACCAAGATAACACAGGAAAAGGGTTTAGGAAACAACGTGCGTGTACAGAATTAAACATGAACAGCCGAACTGCGGGCACAAAACATAATCATTAAACAATTAATTGCGTTGTAAATAAGGTTTCAACTGAGACACACGTGCCTTTCTAAATAACCGGTTTGAGCTGGGCGACACAAGACTAGCAGTGTTAGGACCTAGAAATTTATTAATCTGAAACAGACCAAGAAATTTTGGCATCAGCTTCCTCGTTATATCCTTCCCCATATCTGGCAACATATAATTCTTACGTAAGACCACGTCCCCTGACTTGAAACTAACAGGTAACCTGCCCTGGTCCATCTTAGCTGTAACCTGCAGCTTTGCTGCCCCGAGCCTACGGTGGACCTCCTCAAACAGGCGATCCCGGTGAGCGTCACCAGGGGGTGGGGGGATATCCCAAATATTAAGTAATGGATGACTAAGTGGACTACCAAGGAAAGGGAGAGAAAGTGGAAGTCCCGTGGCATCATGAAAGGTACTATTGAATTATACATTTATGAAATCCAAATCCTGATCCCAAATAGTGTGATCCTGATTATAGAAAATGGTTAAGCAAACCTTCAGATTCTTGATAAACCTTTCTACCTGACTACCCTTAGGGTAATAAGGATTGGAAGTAAAATGTTTGATAGCCCAGCGAAAACACATGTTCTTAAAAACATTAGAGGTGAAATACTTGGCATTATCTGTAACGATATCTACAGGAGCACTAAACCTTCCACACCTGATAGGTGAGTGCTTTAAAAATTGAAGACGCTTTCATGTTCCGCAACGGTAAAAAAATAACAAATTTAGTAAAAGTATCCAGCAAAATTAAAATACAGACATTACTCTTTTTAGATCTAACTAAAGGATCAAATATATTCAAATGAACCGTGCTCCAAGGACCCTGAGGAATCTGCGTCACAGCCTGCCCAACGTTAGCTTGCTGAGCCTGCTTACACTTTTGACACAGGTCACACGAACGTACAAAGACAGAAAGGTCGCCCCTAAGACTAGGCCAGGTAAACTGTAAAGCATTTTTATTTAAAAGTCTTACTGACACCTAGATGTTCGCCAAACACGGAATCGTGAAAGTAGAACAACACCATAGGTCTTAGTGACTCGGGTACAATGATCTTACGAGCACTTCCACTTATACCCGGTAAAACACAGAATACCATTATCTACCAACATAAGGAAGTGCAAAGCCATTACTCAAGTTCCTTTGAACCTGAAAACAGAAACCTTCATCCGCCTGGGCTTGACATAACTTAACAAAGAACTCGGGAAAATCCTGTATAATATTGAGAGATGCCTCAGGAGCGGCCACCTCGCCCGTTTCAAGATCTGCCGGATCGTACATTCTAGATCCTGGTTTTCGGAACCTCAGAGATGATGAACCTTGAAACGGAAGCGAGACAGACGTAACACCCAGCGACCCAGTTTGCCCAACTGTTGAGGAAGATTGAGGGCCCAACTCAAAGCCTGATTATTGGTGTAAATATCGCATTCGTCGTGTTCAACATACGACGAAAATTTCTCAAGCCCAAACATGCATGCCAGGGTTTCCTTATCATAGATTCCCAGCCTTCATTCCGTCTCAGTAAGGCGTCGACTAGCGAAAGCCACTGGCGGCAAACCCAACTCTGTCCGCTGGCTTAGGACGGCGCCTAAAGCCAGTGATGAGGCATCAACTTGAACAACAAAGCGGCACGAGAAGTCCGGTAGAAGGAGAAAAATCAGTTGTATACGTCGATGAACATTTTCTCTGAACATATACACCTGCAAAAACTAGCTGCACGTAGAAAACTTGTATTTTACCAGTTTTGTGACTTCAGATAGCAGTTCATCATTTTGTATTCTTACAAAATGTTTCGCCATTGGGTTAGAGCACCAGAGTAAACGTACTTGCCATCGCGGAAGTGGTAAATTACTGCCAATGTGTTTATTAATATTAAATTTATTTTCGAAGTAGTCCGAGATACGGGATATATGGCTTCTCGTCCTATATCCACACGGGATAACTAGGGACACCCGAATTTCGCGAAAAGATTTTCACACATGCTAGATTTCAATTTTCTACGGGCGTACCAGCAAATTTCTTTCACTTATTGGCTGCGTATCTTTGTGAGAAGGCATTTTTCTACTTGACTGGCCAATCAAAGTTACGTAACTTCAATTATGTACGTCTGTGATTCCCGCGCAGACACCTAAGACGTGTAACGTGGAAGCCATCCAAACACGAATGTGGGTCTGAGCTAAAGTATTATAAACTACAACTGGTCGAGAAATCTTTCCGCGAAAATCGGGTGTCCCTAGGGATAACTCTTTCATCCTAAGAAAACGGGTAATTCCGTACAATACGGGACTGTTTGCAACCCTGGTTGGTGGCCGACAACGCAACCAAAACCTTCCAAGTGCGCGCAGGGGCTGAGGAACGCACGTTGTTGCCATAGAGTACTTACGAATACACAGGTAAAACAGCCTCTTATACTGCGAAATACACCCGCACACGCCAGCTAAAAGGCGTCATTGGTCAGCAAAATATGTTGGAACGCCGTTCGCCAATCAGCGCCTGGTAACCTACTTGCCAGCTGGCAGGCAGCCCAGCCAACAGGGAACCTTTCGCAGCATGCGGTATCCGGAAACATCACGCAGCCAATCAGAGAATGGGTACCTCAACATCAAAGGAACCGCCCCGCCATTTTGTGTCTGTGTGTTTATCTGCGATGTGCTGTTATACTCCATTTACGGTTACTACCAACTTTTTTGAAGCCCTGCTGAAGTTCTACTTCTAGAATGTGTATCCGCCTCATGAAAACAAAACTCAGAAAAATTACACCAGAGGGTCAACGCATCGCATTTACACGCACTTAGTGTAATACTATTTCGCATAAGAACTATTTATTACTAGGCATTACCAACACTCCTATTTTTTCTTCTCTCTGTCTCTTTATTCTTATTAATTAATGAAATATTATAGTGTATGTATATATATAATATAAGTAAAAGTTAAATTTAACCAAAAATAAGTTATGTTAACACAAGTATAAAACAATTGTTATACGTGACATATTTAAGAAACAACGAAACCCGTCATACGTGGGATGTTTTTTCGAAGGTTTGATTCAAAAAGTGTGAAGAAACCGCGAGTGGACTATACACCCTGGAATGTGCAGAGCGTAAATATTCAGGGTCCTCGCTTGCCGGACGGGTGATGACTCGCACGCACCCATACCCTCGGCTTGGCTCCAACTGAAGAGCGCCGACTTGATAATCAAGTGGTACGTAGCCCACTGTAATCTGGAGGCGCTGTCTTAAGGCGCCCGTCTACCTGGCGCTTGAACTGCGTTGCAAAGTGTTCGAAATACACGTTTTTCAACGAAACTATTAAGCGCGCGTCCAACCTGCTGATCTACGAAAAGAACACACACTTCAGACGAGAGCTGTTAAGTACTTTCAAAATATCACGTACGTTAGAAACATCAATTCAGAGTACTCCAAAACCGCTAAAAACGGCCTTTCCAAGGCGTTGTAGCTCAAAATGAACGCATCAGATACATACAAAACTACTATAGGGGCCTGCACTGAACCTTCCTAAAGACTTCCCACTAATAAAATAATATGGTCACCGCTGAAAGTCCCATAGGTACACGCAGCACGACGAGAACACTGCACGCCAGTTCAGAGTCTTGCGCTTAGCGGCGATGGCGTACTTGATGCGCGTGGCAGTGTCGCCCTTATCGCTCCCGCGCTTCTCGGCCTAAACGTGGGAAAAAGTTCCAGGTAGACGGGCGCCTTAAAACCGAACATTGAACTTTTTTTTTCCCTCCCGTGACGCTCGCATTTTGGATCAAAGGTAGACTACTTAAGCAATGCTGGTTAATGTATGCTGGCCACATAAAAAGTAATTTTTACGCATCCGCCACGTAATAACTTACAACAGTAATTCTTAAATTGTGGTCCGCAGACCCGTGGGGGCCTTTTAGCTTATAGTCAGGGGTCCGCAAATGAAACTGAATTTTATTTTTTCCTACTTTATTAAGAAAAATATAATTACCATGTAGTGCAATCCCAATCAATCTTTAATTATAATCACATTTGTGTAACTTAAGCAATAAATTATCGAAAATGAAAAAAGTCAGTATTGGTGATGTACAAAGTCTTTTCAAATCTTCACTGTTNCTGTCTCAACAATACGCTGAAAGCACCGTATGTCATAGAAGTAAAGTAAAATGACGATATATTTTCGTTTCGTTTATTTAAGCTGGTTGCTACATTTCAGACAGATTAAAAAATATGTGCCGCCATATAAGAGGGAATTTGTTATTTCAGCCTTGCTTCCCTTACCAGTTAACTACAGCGTAAAACTTTTCTTCCGTCTTATGAAACAACCTTATCGATTTTAAGTTTGTGATAGTTCGATCGCAAATTACAATTNATAAAACTTTTCTTCCGTCTTATGAAACAACCTTATCGATTTTAAGTTTGTGATAGTTCGATCGCAAATTACAATTGTAAGGGAAAATCCACCGCTTTGAAATTTCTCAACCATTATTTACTTCCAGGGCATTACATAATTATTATTAGCAGCCGATAACAAACGTTTTACAAATACTTAGATGATAAATAACATCAATATGTAGTATTTATTAAAAAAATTTAGGCGTAAGTACTGACAGATAACTATTACTGAGAAACGAAACGCAATAAAAAAAACTGTTAAGGGTCCGGCCAAATGAACATCATATCAAATGGATGCTCGAAATCACAAGGTTTAAGAGCCCCTGCCTAACAAGGTAACAAGGAGCTTTGCCACTGTCAGTATAAGTGTGTGTTTATAGTCGTGCATGCATATGTCTGTGTAGTCCCCCCCCCCCTTCCCGGGAGATTTTTGACGTTCTCTGGAGACTAAATAGGTAAGACGTGGCGGTCTCTTTTATAATCCAATCATGGTTACTTCACGCGTTTCTGAAGCCCTGCTAAAGTTCTACTTTTAGTATATTACTCCGCCTCGTGCAAAATAAGCTTAACTAAGTCTAGAAAATTATACCAAAAGGACAGCGCACCGAATTCATGCGCACTCATTTGTATTAATACATTGCATGATAATTATTTCTTACTAAGCGCTACAGTAGGAGGAAAATATTCCTTCTAGAACACCTGGCGTCCTGGCAGGGAGCCGGGAGCCACGACTGCCATATTGGATGAGGTTACGCGGAAATCTCCTGCTCTGTCATTCCTTATCAGCAGCGGCCACCTTGGATTTCCCTTTTTTCTCTCCTGTGATATCATTCAAACTCGGTACTTCATGCTCTAGCATTCCCATTAGTTTTCTCATGCTCTTGTATTCAGATTAGTTTTCTCACACTCTGTCATTCCGATGTAATTTTTTTCTCACACTCTGCCATTCCTTCTTGTCTCCCTCTCGTCCGTTCTATCCCTTGGTTTTTTTTATCATGCTCTGGTATTCCTTCATGTCTCTCTCTCGTCCGTTACATCCCTTGGGTTTTTCTCATATTCCTTCCGATCTCCTTTATTTTTCTCTAGTGTTTTTTTCTCATGCTCCTTCCAGTCTCCCTTATTTTTACTCTTTCCTCTCTCTTGCTTTTCGAGTCCTCCATCTNTGTTTTTTTCTCATGCTCCTTCCAGTCTCCCTTATTTTTACTCTTTCCTCTCTCTTGCTTTTCGAGTCCTCCATCTTGGATGTTCCCTCACTACTGTCGTCTGCTGTAGGTGGCCATCTTTAATTCTCGCATCTGAAACCAAAGCGTGCTAAGCCATATTTAATTCCCGCGCCTGCCACCAGTCGGGTGCTGTAGATGGACANCCGCATCTGAAACCAAAGCGTGCTAAGCCATATTTAATTCCCGCGCCTGCCACCAGTCGGGTGCTGTAGATGGACATCTGCGATTCTCGTGCCAGCCACCAGAGCATTTGAAGTTCTACAGTTTGCGGCTAGGAAAGCTGGTATCAGTGCATCCATTTTCAGTATGTGTGTTGGTTCACTCGTTGCCAGCTGGGGCGCGCTAGCATTGGGGAGCTGTATTTCAAATGGTGGCCGCCAGGAGCGCTGGTAGTTGAGTTCCGAAATACCTACTGACTAAAAGAAAATTCCCAGCGCTCCTGGTGGCCACCATTTGAACTGCAGCTCCCCGATGCTAGCACGCCCCTGCTGGCGACGAGTGAACCAACACACGTGCACAAAATGGCTGCGCCGATACCAGCACTCCTAGCTGCGAACTGTAGAACTTCAAACACTCTGGCGGTGGGCGCGAGAATTACAGATGACCACCTACAGCAGCCGACTGGCAGCAGGCACGGGAATTAAAGATGGCTTAGCATGCTCTGGTGATGGATNCAGATGACCACCTACAGCAGCCGACTGGCAGCAGGCACGGGAATTAAAGATGGCTTAGCATGCTCTGGTGATGGATAATGGAATCAAATATGGCCGCTTAAGCAGACGATGGTGATGAGGGAACATCCAAGATGGAGGACTCGAACAGCAAAATAGGAAAGGGTGAAAATTAAGGAGACTGGAAGGAATATCAGAAAACCCCCCAAGGGATAGAACGAATGAGAGACAGGAAGGAATGAGGGAGCATGAGAAAAAAACACAAGAGAGAAAATAGAAGAGACGGAAAGGAATATGAGAAACCTCCCCCCCCCCCCTAAGTGATAGAACGAACGAGCGAGACAGGAAGGAATGCCAGAGCATGAGAAAAAACCCCAAGGGATAGAACAAACAAGAGGGAGGCAGGAAGGAATGACAAGAGCATGAGAAAAAAATTACATCGGAATGACAGAGCGTGAGAAAACTTATCTGAATGCTATGAAGTTCCGAGGTGGAATGATAGCGCAAGAGGAAGAAAAGGGAAATCCTATATGGCTGCTGTTGACGAGGAATGACAGAGCAGGGGGTTTACACGTGACCTCATTCAAGATGTCCACCATGGCTCCCGGCTAATCGCCAGGACGCCAGGTGCGCTAGAAGAAACATTTTCCTACTATTCTCTACCAACACTCATGTTTTCTCGCTGTTTTTTAAATGTTATTTATTATTAATTGAATATAATTTACAAATAAAATATAGGTAAAATTTCATTTTAACGGAAAATAAGATACCTACTTTTATGTTGACAGAGGTATAAAACGCTTGTGTTACAAGGCATATTTAGGAAATAACTAAACACGTTATACATGGTGTGATTTTTCAAAGGTTTGATTCACAAAGTGTGAAGAAACCGCGAATAGACTATATATGAGAGTACCCGTACCCACTTACTGATTGGCTTCGTGGAGCTCTGGAAATGGGCCTTGTCAGGGCGGAGTAGTAAATTTGATAGTCCCGGAATTCTTTTACTTTGGCGGTAAATTGAGCAGGGGAAAGGGGAGGGGCACCAGAACTTATTACGTAATGCGAGTGGGTGAAATAAAATACATTTTTCTTACGTAATAAAATTTATACAATTGTTATGTTTTATATTTTACTTCAATAATCAAGAAACTGAGACGAACGAAAACTGAACAAAGCCAGCGTGACCCTTGTAGGCAGACAGGTGCCGGGACAGACAACAAGGTGGGGGCGGCTTTCGGAGAGGTGAGCTGCAATGTTGCCATATGTAGGCTTCAGTTTCAATTGTTTTGCAAATTACTCCACGAAGATAAAGTTTATCGTCGAAATATTTTAGTTTACAAAACTGTTCGGCCCATTTATAAAACAATGTGTCTTTATTTCTAAAAAAAANTTATCGTCGAAATATTTTAGTTTACAAAACTGTTCGGCCCATTTATAAAACAATGTGTCTTTATTTCTAAAAAAAAAAGCACGCGTGACACTAAAAACATCATACATTTTCGGTCATTGTAATTCTGTTTTCGTAAGGTAAAAAANAAAAGCACGCGTGACACTAAAAACATCATACATTTTCGGTCATTGTAATTCTGTTTTCGTAAGGTAAAAAAAAAAAGTTTTTGATTGATAATACATGATGCTTGGACAAAATAGGAGGCGGCGGTGGTGTTGTGGTTAGANTAAAAAAAAAAAGTTTTTGATTGATAATACATGATGCTTGGACAAAATAGGAGGCGGCGGTGGTGTTGTGGTTAGACTACCCACCTCCCGCCTCGGCGAACCGGGCTCTATTCCCGGTGGGGGCGCTCCAAGATTATCTCGCGTGTGGGAATCGATCCGGACGATGCCACTGATCGGCGGGTTTTCTCGGGGATCTCCCGTTTCCCCCGCCCTTTCATTCCGGCGCTGCTACACTCTCTCCTCGCTTCACCATCATCGGCTCTCAAGACCTCGATATTACGAGCCACCCAAACCTCTCCACACAGTGCACTTTACCCCACTCAAATGCTGGCACAGAAGGAACGTTGTGGATATTTGTTCAGTTCGGGCGGAAGACTGTATTATTAACTCGGAGACGCATAACGGAGAAACACAATAATCAAATGGCGATCTATCCTACGTTGAGAACTAGCGACCATTAAGGCGATCGTTTACCTGCCGCTTGATCTGCATTGCAGCATTTTTGAACTCCACTTGTTTTCAATTAAACTATTTAACACATTCCTCGCTATGCTTATCTACGAAAAGGAAACATGCTTCTGATGAGGGTGGAGGGGAAGAGTTGAGTTGACAGATTTGGGCGGCCCCTAACAACGAGATCTTGAGAGCCGATGAGAGTGAAATGAGGTGAGAATGGAGTGGCGCCAGAATGCAAGGGCGGGAGAAACGGGAGATCCCCGAGAAAACCTACCGACCAGCGGCATCGTCCGGCACGATTCCCACATGCGAAAATCCGGGAGCGACCCCACCGAGAATCGAACTCGGTTCGCCTAGGTGGGGAGTGGTCTAACCACTACGCCACCGCGGCCTCGCACCCGACGAGTGTCGAATGGATTTTTCCAAAACATTATGCGTGCCGTAAATGTTATTTCAGGCCCTCCAACATCTTTAAAAACTGTATTTATTTTTTCAGATTGTTGTATTTTAAAACATACTNAAATGTTATTTCAGGCCCTCCAACATCTTTAAAAACTGTATTTATTTTTTCAGATTGTTGTATTTTAAAACATACTACTCGGAAACGAGCCAAACTACAATAGGAGCCTGCATTGAACCTTACTACACACTTACCACCAATAAGTCCCATAGGTACAAGCAACGTGACGAGATCACTGCATGCCAGTTCAGAACCTTGCGTGTAGCGGCGATGGAGCATTTGATGGCGCGTGGCAGTGTCGCCCTTACCGCTGCTGCGTTTTTGAGCCTCAAAACGCAAACATAGCTTCAGGTAGGCGACACCTTATTTCACTTTCATCCAGCACATAACCCGCTCTTCTTCCCCAGAGGAAAAATAAATAAATAAAGTAAGAAATAAAGTAAAAAGCACGACCTCATCCAATCCGAGGCGGAATGCGTCCCACGGCCGCCGTGAGCATTATAGAAGCACGACGGACGTAATCTGAACTAAAGGTAAAAGTGTAATTACAGTTTGTGTACAGAAATACGCACTGGCGAGCCGTCCCGGCTTGATGAGGAACCACTGCCAAATAAGCGGGTGAGGCCACGTCATTAAGGCGAGTCGAGCAGATTGTAGTTTATCCCATGGTCCCTCCCACCATCCGCGCTGCCGTAACTTTTCAACCCATTCATCGGTCGCGTTCGACGGGACCGGTAGCTACGAGCCGCTGGGGCGGTGGTTCCGTCGAACGCACACCGCTCCTTTAGGGTTATCGCCACAGCACAGAAATGCCACATCGCCGAACGTACGATAACTAGGGCCGGTGATTTTTGGTGACTATTTCGCGACTAGATGCACTTAAGAAACGGCCGCCGCCAAACTCTCATATGACCTCGAGGTCACGGGTGTGTTTTAAGTGTCTGTATCGCTTGTATTGTACCAACGTAACATGCAGCGTTAGATGCTTCGTTTAACTGACTCAGCGAGATTTCGGCTTCTATGGTACTGCTGATTTGTGAATCGACCACAAGCAACTATGCTGTGTGAAAAACAAATGCATTATTAAACTATAAACCCACAAAGAGGCTAGTCCTGATAGAACAGGCATTATTCAAACTTGAACCAAGCTTGTTATGACAAGCCTGCAAGTCTGAATAAGACTTCAATCAAGCAAACTAGTCTCCACGTGACACGCTTGCAGCAAGCTTGATGTGTAAAAGTTGCTGTTGGCTTGCCTTGAAAAGTTGTAAATATAATTCAAGCCATCTGCATACTTGCTGGTAACAGTTATGTGCCAGCTAATTGAAATCTAACTTTAATCCCATCGTGAATAACAGGTGAAATAAAAGCTGGTTTGGCAAGGCAAAATCAGGTTAAATGGCAAGTTTGCAGAAAACTTACATGTTATCTGGTTGTGTTGTAAAAAAACTGGGGTTTATTTACAAAAATAGCTAATGAATAGGGACATCCGATTTTTGCTAAAAGATTTCATGTCTAAATGTGTTTCAATACACTTCAGCTAAGACCCACTTTCGCTATTGGATTGTTTTAACTACTGTGCGTCTTAGGTGTCTGCCTGCGAATCATGTTTAGTATCAGCGTATTTTGAATATGATTGGACCCGGTTAAACACAACATGTCTGCTCACGCAGCCAATAACCAAAGTAAAACTTCAGATGTGCATGTAGGATATTGAAATCTAGCCTGCTGGGAATTCTTTCCGTGAAAATGGGATGCCCTTAGTAACGAGCGATGGGAAAGGTTAGAGTAGGCATATGTAAGATGTTAGCAGGCGGTGCAGTAAGGTGGTGTGTCTGCAGGCGTCGCTGGAGAAGCCGGCCAACATCCCGATGGTGCTGTCGTGCCCGTGCACGCTGTACCAGACGCGGCTGGGCGGCCACCAGGAGGAGGTGTGCCTGCCGCTCGGCATGGTCGTCAACGCCGTCTTCAAGAACCAGACGTGGCTGTACGTGCAGACGCCGCACGGCGAGGAGGGCTNTCGACCGACTGTACCTGCGCGCCGCCGCGAGCGCCAAGCGCACCGGCACCACGCGCCACACGCTCCTCGTCATCCGCTCCGACTACAGCAGCAAGGGCCGCAACACGCTGTCCGTCTCCAAGGGCGACGTCGTCGCGCTCGTCAGCGGCCACCTCAAGGACTGGTTCTGGGTGCGCAGTCGCGACGGCAAGGAGGGCTTCATCCCCTCCGTCGTGGCGGGGCATGGCTTCCTCTGACCACCGCTGCTCCAGGCTGGGGAGAACTCGCTAGGCTAGCCTTCACTGCTGCCTCTACACTCCAGCCTACTGCAGCATGTACTGCAACATGTACATCACCCTGTCCCTAATGCAATGGCGAGGGCATGGGTATGTTGCAAGGGAGTAGTGCTTGACAAGAACTGTAAACCACCTCTAAATAGTCCATCAGATCATTCAACTACAAGGGAGGAATATTGTTAAACAGTTCTCCTCCTAAGGGAGTTTGCAAATAAAAAAAGCAATTGAGCTGTAATAAAAGAGCAGTAGGCTCGAGAAATTAAATTCACACAGTAACGATCCTACTGCCTAAATGTGGCCAATAGAAAAGGANAGAAATTAAATTCACACAGTAACGATCCTACTGCCTAAATGTGGCCAATAGAAAAGGATTTTACAGTATGTTACTTGGAACCAAAACAGAAGCAGGTTTTTATTTAACAGCATTGTGGCTGTCAACAGTTGTTTTTAGGAGCAGCCCAACAGAAATAAATCTTTAAATTTCATTATTTGTAATCAAATGTGTTTTGTGATTGGCTGGGAAACTTAAGCAGTAAGGTATAGGCAACTTCATTGTCAATACTTCAATTTGCCAAGACAATGTAAAATTTTAAGTTTTACAGTTAAATGCTCAAGTTTTTCATTGTGTAACCACCTTAATAGCCAGTAGGAGATGAGTAAAGAGTTCTCCAGCAACTGCAACAGCCTTTTCTTGTTTGCACTCCACAGGTACACACAGTTGTGAATATTTAGTTCCCAGACTGAAGAGGGGCGTCAAATGCTGGTTACTTTGCAACACACCCATGCTTTACTGCTGCTCTAATATCATGCTTTTCAGTTCCACACCTCAATTTTCCGTCCATGTGAAGGCTCCACTCATGGGAGACGTAAACGTATTACTTATAGTGTACATAAAACATGTTGAGTATGAGCAGTAACAACAAACCCATCAGTTTTAAAACTTTATATACTGTACAGTATCGCTGGTGCACCAGTACTTGCAGATAGTTTTCACACAAAATGTGGTGCAATCAATCCATAGTAGATCCTTGCACTATAACAAAATATTTGAAACAGGTATTACATCAACACAATGTTTTTATTATGATACAAATGACACACAATGTTCAGTGCTTGCATGCTGTTCACTTTATTCATAGGGCCCAGGTCCAAAGCCTTTAAGCTGGTGGGCTGAAAATTTTATAGAAGGGGATTAGTATGCAGACAGAGTTGCAGACATTATCATAGTACCATTCCAAAAAACACCTAGATAACAGAAATGAAACTGCCAAACAGATTGCAAACTCCAAGTGCACAAGCATGCAAAATAATGTAACTTGTTGGTAACATNCAGAAATGAAACTGCCAAACAGATTGCAAACTCCAAGTGCACAAGCATGCAAAATAATGTAACTTGTTGGTAACATGGTGAAATATCATTCGCCAGTCTATGCCCAGAAATAAACTAACCCTGTCAGTAGACCAACAGCGTTGATGAGCCAATCCAATGCAAGGTTTATTTACAGAGTCCAACACAGCCAATAGATGATATTTCCTCACTAATATTCACTCTACTGCCTTTACATTCCCTTCTGCTGCAAACATTCTTCAAAACAGCAATGAAAGAGGCCGGTCCTTTACACAGGTAAGGCTTCCATATCTTCTTAAAACTTTTCAAAGATACACAATTTCTGGTACGTTCTGTTATGCTTGGAGGTGTAACAACAAAGGCAGAATTTTGTTCAGTTTTAAACAGGGCAGAACTTCAGACACAACAGTTACAATACACAAAATCCTAAAAGTGATGTATATCTAGAAACATGACAGCACATATGGAAACGCTTTAATGCTGCATTCTTAATTAAAGATGTTCCTACAACATTCGTTGTACACAAA
The DNA here is from genome assembly GCA_002778355.1 of Clitarchus hookeri. Lineage (NCBI taxonomy): Eukaryota > Metazoa > Arthropoda > Insecta > Phasmatodea > Phasmatidae > Clitarchus > Clitarchus hookeri. Next base: position 537,500 of record NQII01000321.1, on the reverse strand, counting down.
ATCAGTGTGTAACATAATAAATAACAGGAAAACTGATGTTCTGGTACTGTTATCAGCTAATTGGATGCAAAACATTTAATTTGGTTAACTTGTTTATACATATAAATAATTCATAACTGATTCATGTAGCATTAAAAAAAATTTTTTTTTGTGTTATTTTTGATTACTATGCTGGCTAAATATACTCAAGAACCAAGTCCATTGCCACGTCTGTTAGCAGACATNATAATTTTTTCGTGTTATTTTTGATTACTATGCTGGCTAAATATACTCAAGAACCAAGTCCATTGCCACGTCTGTTAGCATCTTTGACTTGACCCCCTGAATCCAGCCACTTGAGTGCTTAATGTGTACGACTGGCTGAGAGTTCTGTGGGTTATGTCAAATTAAATACAGTATTTATAATTATGCATTGAAAAAAGTGAAAGAAGTACACAACACTTTAAAATTTAGCATGTTACCAAAAAGATGCATTGGGAAATTTTCACTCAAGATTTTGTATGATTTTCAATGAATCGCTTGATGTGTTCATAATTTCAAATGGCAGCCATGTCACTTTCCTGTGATAAGCAGACCATTTGAAGGTTTGAAATATTTTGTGCATATGAAACGTAATAACAGATACAAANTCACTTTCCTGTGATAAGCAGACCATTTGAAGGTTTGAAATATTTTGTGCATATGAAACGTAATAACAGATACAAAGCAGACATGACCACAGACACAAACATGACACTTTTAAAAATATGTACCAACCAATTACGGATTCTCAAGCAAGAAANGCAGACATGACCACAGACACAAACATGACACTTTTAAAAATATGTACCAACCAATTACGGATTCTCAAGCAAGAAATTGGTCTTGATAACACTTATTTTCTCTCTTGACAAGCGAGCTAAACCAGCAGATTTAATTGCCATTACAGACGAGTAATGTATTTATTATTTACCACATGGTCATTAATATTTTCTAAAAGTTTTTCAGTGGCTTCTATCAAAATGTTTTAAAGACATTTATAAATTGCTATTAATTAAAAATATATTTGCAAATGGTGAAATTTAATTTTAGTAATAAATACTAAATTTATTATTCCCAATAATGAATTTACTGAAATGAAATATTAAAACTGACAGTTGTGAGAAAATTAATTAAATATTGAAGCACTTGTTTGGAACTTAAACTAATGCAACAACGTACTTTGTAATATTCTTTCATGTTATCAAGCCTAAACAATTCACACAATAAAGAATTGAGAATGGGATAGAAAAAACTGAATAAATTAGGGTTAGTAAAATGAAATACCTTTGAAGCTTCTAATTGTCATACAAGTACCATTTTTCTCATTTATTATTTGTTTTTCCAAAGTGTTTTTTTAAAGCAATGGTTTTATTTCTGTGCCGTTGAAATGACACATCAGGAATGAGCCCCAATAAATACACCCAGTAATTAAAATAACATTTTTAAAATTAGGTACTTAACTTTAAGAAGGAAAAATAATTTTTAAATATATTTTTTGAGTAGTTTTTTTTTTTAAATGCTACAATCAAATTATTTACTACTATTTATTATTTAGCTGAAATATTATATTTCAACAACACAAATAAAACAATTTAAGACCAGAGTTTGTACTGGAATTGTTTTTTTTTAGGTCTGGTACATGTTCAAAACAAATGTTTTAAACTATGGTATTTTTTGTGTTTGTTTACTGTATAAATGCCAACGTACCATAAGTACTTTGGCAAAATCACAGAGCTATCACGACAGAAGAACCAAGAATTGGGTGAGGTACATTTTTACCATATTGACAACTTATGTTTCAGAAGGGCACAGGTTACATTAACCTGTTCATAGCAATTAAATAAAATTCATGAAAAATGCAAAAAATTATTGAAGAAACTNTTATAATCATGAAAAATGCAAAAAATTATTGAAGAAACTAAAATAATTAGATTTTGCGAAACCCCATTTTTACAAGTGTACTTCGTATAGAACTACTGTGTTAAATGTTTTAAATAAAGACAAGTTACACATACATACATTGCTTTTTGGGTTATTTTAAAAACTTTGTATTTTGTTTTCTGCATAAATCCTACAAAAAGTGATAATTACCATAATAAGGAAAATTACAGGGTAAAAAAATTGCAAAATATTATTAAAAAACCACTATGCATAAAAGTAAAAAAACTAACAAGAATATAAAAAAGTTGATAACAAGCTTAAAAAAAAAACAGATAAGATGTAAATATGCACTACTCTGCTTCTTGAAGTGTGAGCAATAGTGAGTATGGATGGAGAGGCTACAGTTTCTACCTGCTTCATTACAAAGTTAATGTTCTTATGAAGTAGGTCCATAAGTGCAGCCCTCCGCACTCCATGAAGCTCACTACTGGTCACGCTCTGGGAAGCAAAGTGGAACAGATTCATGCCAAATACATTGTTCTGGAGTTAGTTGTGTTTGGCGCAATCCGAGGGTAAATCTGAAATTTGTGACATTTAGTACAGTCAAGAAAAAACAAACACAAATAAGCAAATTTCACATCTCAATAAAGGATTTATAAGCAATAGTTGATAAAACAACATGTTTGTTATGACTGCAATGAACTAAACATAACACAGATGTCATCTTGCAAAGTCTATGTAAAAAATTTGTGTAATTATGATGTATTACATAAGTTCTACAAGGTAAAGAAATTTTTTTTGTTATTTGCCATTAAAATAATGTATGCAATACTGTATTTTGGTCATGTTAACATAAAAACTGACACTGTCAAATGCAAATTGTTAATATGATAGACGCATACCATACCTCAAGAAGTCAAGCAAATTGTTTTTAAAGGTGGGCAATATTAGAATACTGGAAGATTCCAAGCTTGCAGATTCAGTAGCTACATTAACTTTAATAACATGCAACCATAATTCATTCCTGGCAATACAGATTTCACATTTGCATACGTTCTATATGATCCTATAAAAATACAATACACCTTAATTTTTACAAAAATGTTGATAACTTTGCCTTTGTTATCTTTATTATCAGAATGCATTATTAAGGTTTTTGTGGAAAAGAATGGTAAGCAACCAAAATTAGTGTACATAAAACTAAAACTGCCGGAACTTGTAGTTAAGGTTGCATGTAACTAAATTTCTATGTTTGTCATTAATTAAGGGTTTGATTTACAAAATATTTCATACATGTCTGTTAACTAGTTTATTTACTGATTTTTATCACATGAAATTTATTAACTAAAATAATTTACTTCCCCGTAAACTGGATAATGAACTTAAAATACTAGACTTTTCAATAAGAATAAGATTTTTTTGTTACTGCAATCAGTCACAATGTTTTATGTTTGGGTAGTCATGTGACGGTGACTCAAAATACTGACAATAAATAATGTTGAAGGTACAATGGTTGTGAGTGCAGAACAAGGTTTACGTCATTTTAAGTGAAAGAGAAACTATTGATATTCTTTTAAATGTGTGCAGTGATCAGCCAAAGAAAACATGTGTTTATTAAAACTGATTTTGACTACATGGACATTATCTTTTTGCAACATTGTGATAAAAGTGAAAATATGTGGCGTGCGAGATGCATGTTGTTGTGCGTGGTGGATGATGCCATCACAGTGAACATAAAAGTGCTATGTTTTTGTAAAAGTTTGTTTTATTTATTGTAGGCAATAATAAAATTACACAGCATTTGAAGTTGAAGTCCATAACAAAGGTTAAACGGTACCATAGTGCTTTATTCCTAACATAGCAAAATAATCATGAGCTGGAGTTTGTGAAACAGGTAATGTTTTATGAATAATGAATTGGAAATAGGATATGGAAATGTGCAAGAAAACAATGAACATTTGTTATAGTGATTTCATCAACAGCAGCATCTTGTAATGCCCAAAACACTGACATGTTTGTTAATGTGTTTTTGTCAAAATTTTGCTAGAACCATAAAATTTATGCACATAGGTGTTTTGTCCTAAACATTTAATTTATCTAAAACTGTTATTTATTTAAAAACTGCCTACCATAACATGCATTTCGTACACAAACAACTACAGCTTTAATATTTTGGGCATTACAGTGTGAAGTTCAAAAGTAGCGTCAGATACATCTCACTGAAAAATCTCCTAGCTATTCTTAAAATTCTATGATTGGAAACATATACGTTGAAAGAAACCCAGATGTCCCAATACTGCTTCCAATTTGGTCCTTTACACTTATGACAGGTTTTATCTATGACTTTAATGCTTGATGAAACAGTATTGATACAGAAATATTTGAAGTAAATTCAGACAGGTGAGAAAAACCAAAGAATCAAAAATTTAATTTGGTGTGCACAAAACTAGCCAGCTTGCTGCATCTCTGTGGAACAACATGAACACAGGAGTTCAAGAAAATGCCTACAAAGTAGGAAGCCGCAAGTGGAGCAGTGTCCATACTCCTCTTTACTAAACATTGCTCTCCGACTACTGCAGATACCTGACTGATGGCTGAGAAAATTACTGTTATGCTTTGTAAATGGTATACTATACGGCAGAGCTATTCAATTAGCGGCCTGTGGGCCACATGCAGCCTGCCAAACTCCTCAGACTGGCCCGCAGATAAAATATTGTATCAGCAATTATTTTTATAATATACATATACTTTGGACTACAGTTTCATAATTTAACGTCAACCATCACTACTGTAAAACTTGTAATACAATAGTATGTTATTTAATTTACTACATCTTCATGTAAATAAACAGCATATTAGTGAGCCAAGACTTTGTAATAAGTGAGTGTGGTCTGTCAAGCATTGTAATTATCTGCATGCGGCCCTATGGGAATATTAATAGACTAGTCCTGCTATGAGGCCTTTAACGAGCACACACTTAGGGTAATGTACTGACCAGGATCTGATACAGTCTCAGTGTGACATAGGTCTGATGTTTGCTGCTCACAGCATGTGCCTTTCGAGGAAGATTGTCCACCAATTTGCAGTAGGTTCCTGCAGGCACTTGGTTCCATTCTTCCTCCAACATAGTGAACAGCTTTGTGGTGTACTACGGACTTCAAATGGTTCTCCAACTCATCGAAAAAGTGGAGTGGAGTGGAGAGGTCTTGATGGCACTTAACGAGGTCTTGAAGGTCTACGAGGGTGAAGCAAGGCGGATATGGAGCGAGCAGTGCTGGAATGCAAGGGCAGTAGAAACAGGAGATACCTGGGACAACCCTCCGATCAGCGACATCGCCTAGCACAATTCTTTGAAGTAACCTTCGTGGGAGGCAAGCACCCTAGCTGCTATGCCAACCATGGCTCCTCATGCAAAATGTTTTCACTGGTTGAGATCAGGACTTTGGGTCAGCCCTTGCTGTATGGACAGGTAAACTGTTATGCTGATAATGAAATGGGCCAATTTTGCATTGTTGCGACGTAGTGGGTAGCACTCGACTGTCCGAAATTTCTTCATACATTTTGGCATTCATGGATACAGGCACTAAGATCAGTGAACAAGATAATAGAAAAAGACCACACCATAATTACATATTTTCGTATCTTCACAGTGAGAACAATGCAGCCTTACAAGAAATACTTGTTAGGCATTAATACCTCCAAACATTCACACATAAACATACATGTGCACATGCTCACATGAATGTGCACCTGCATGTGCATCCACATGCACAAACATTCATCAGCTCACAACATGTAAAATAATTCATCATGCCGTGGGATTCCCTTTCAGTGTTTTAGAATCCACAACCATTTCAGCTTGCACCACTGTAATGTTTATACCGTATACTGATCAAAATTTAAGACATTATCTGTGATTACTCTTTCTTCGCAGAAAAAAAATCCAGCACAGTTTTTTTGTTAATACATGTCAAGGTCACAATTTTACTGTTTTAGAAATGTACAAATACAGTAGAAAGTCGATTATCCAGACTAATAAGGACCTAGGTCAGGGATGGCGAACCAATGGCACGCGTGCCATTGATGGCACGCGAAACAATATTTTGGGCACGCCACGCCACGGATCAAAAGGTTTGCATTTTAGTTTAAAATAACAAAGTTCACTATGACGTATTGATGCATTCTGAATCCCGAGATATATTTTTCCGTCAGCAGGCACACACTGTCGAAACTCGCAACGACAAGGAAACGCGAACAGCCGCCATAAACCAGCTAAGGGTTCGGCGAGCGTGCCAGAAGAATGACGCCAGGATTCCGCCGCGACGAGAAGGCACAGCCTCTCGCAGCTGCGTCGAAAACGTTAAAAGGTTTCACAGCCCACAGCTGCATTTCTCTCGCAGGCTGGCTACTGCCAAAAACCAGCTAATAGCTTTGGCGAGCGTGCTGGAACAATAACACCAGAATTCCGGGAAGGAAGGAACACGTGTGTCTCGCAGCGGAAAGGGGGACGCTAAGCCCTATACAACTGGGGCCGGGTATCCCACTCGAGCACGTGGTGGGCGAAGCCATAAAACTTTAATGCCAAAATCGCCGGCGCCGCTGAGACCACGTGCGGATAGCCGCAGCGCCGAACGTGTTTACAACCAAGGGCGCAGCGTTCAGCCCCCAGCCACGTGCGAGATGAGGAGTTTTAATATGGCTAACGGGCTAATAAAACGGCGGAGGAGCAGACGAGAAGAGGTCAGTTCTACCACAGACGCGGAGGGAGTGAGTCGGCGTACGCGAGTCGAGGAAAGAGGAGTGGAGCCGGGAGGAGTGGAGTTCGAGAGAAGGCATCACGACGCCAAGACCAATCTGCGAGGAACTGTCGCAGCCTCCCGACGAGGTGACGAAGCAGCCCCGAGTTCGACACCGGAGCGGAGTCAGCCCCAGCCGAGAGACGAACCAGCGCCTCGAGACAAGCTAAGTAGAGACATGCAGCAAGTGTGAAGAACCTTGTTAAGCGAAAAATAAAACGACATACGTGAACTCTCAAGGAAGTTCAAATTCATTTGGTAAATTTGAACTACGAACAGTAGTGTCAACATATTTACACGCCCTATCACTGAGGACTAGCATCCATTGCTGGCGCCCTACGCAGAGAGCAGATACAGACTTATACGCCATAGCGCAAATAGGGAGGTATCAGTATTATATTAGGAACGAACGCGCGCGAGTGATCCTACGGACCTACGCTAAGGAGTGAACGGGTGCGGTGCGCGGGGCGGCGGGCGGAAAGCGCGCTCGTTTGTTATTGTCTTGCCTTAGTTACGTCGTGGACTACAATTGCTAATGACGCATAGTTTGTTGACGTTTTCGTTCGTTCAATTTCGTTGACACAACTGTATTTTAAAGTTGATTTTTAACTATTATTTACCATGGCTAGTTCAGCAAAAAAACAAAAAGGGCAAGATAGTAAGTGTAATAGAGAATTTCAAACTTGGTGGACTGAAAAATATGGCATGATAAGTAAAGGCGACAAAGCGGTGTGTGTTTTATGTTCTGGTACAGTGGTATGTAGAACATCGTCTGTAAAACGGCATTTTGAAACAAATCACAAATCTCTTAGTCAAAAAAGCGAACCAGTGCAAAAGGAATTAATTGCAAGTGCAATGAAAGACAGAAATAAACAGTCAACGTCTATGATTAAATATGTTGGCAAAAATTGTCATACGAGCGCGGCAAGTTACTCGGCTGCAAATGTCATTGCTCGGCATAGTAAACCTTTTCAAGATGGAGAGTTTTTGAAGGAAGCCTGGTTAGCATGCGCGCCCTCACTTTTTGATGATTTCGATAATAAAGATAAGATAATTCAGCGCATTAAAGATACTCCTCTATCTAGAAATACAATAAAGGAAAGAATCTTAAAACTGGCCGAAAATATAACAGATCAACAAAAAATTGACATTAACTCCGCTCCTTTTATATCGCTATGCATTGACGAAAGTACTGACATTACTAAATCTGCACGTTTAGCTGTTTTTGCTCGATATTGCGTAGGAAACATCATTAAGGAAGAATTAATTGCGATAACATCGTTGCTAACAACTACAAAGGGCACAGATATTTGTACGGCTGTTAAAAATTCGCTTGCTGAGAAAGAAATTGATTTTAAAAAAATTGTTTCAGTCACAACTGATGGTGCTCCAAGTATGGTGGGCAAAAAAAATGGTTTCATAAGTTTATTTCAAACAGACGTAGGACATTCGATTCTTGAATTCCACTGCATAATTCACCAACAAGCCTTGTGTGCTAAGAGTGGTTTAACATCTCTTGATAAGGTAATGGCGGTAGTCACAAAAATAGTCAACCTCATATCGTCGCACGCTTTAAATAAGCGAAAGTTTGATGCTTTGTTGAATGAAGTCAACTCGGTATATAATGGCTTACTGATGTATAATAATGTTCGCTGGCTGAGCCGCGGGAACGTACTTCAAAGATTTGTTGACTGCTTGGAAGAAATCAGACTGTTTGTGCAAAATGAGGGAAAAATTGAACAATACCCAGAGTTGTTGGATGTTATGTGGCTTTCAAAATTGATGTTTTTTACAGACATATGCCAACATTTCAATGAATTGAACGTAAAGCTTCAAGGCACAAATAAAACAATTATCGTCATGATAGATCTCATTCGCGCTTTTGATGCTAAACTACATGTTTTCAGGAACGATATTACTACAAAAAACTACAAGTATTTCCCAAACTTGAAAAAAAATTTCAACCATTTAGATATACATGAGAAACCAGGTGGAGAAGTAACTGAAGAATTTATTTCTGTAATTGATTCTTCAATCAAGGGATTCTCAGCGAGATTTTCTCAGTTCAGAGAATTATCGGAAACACTAAAGTTTATTATGTACCCTGATGTGACTTCATTTGATAAACTGAATTTGTCCCCATTCGATTGGTTGGAAATTGAAGAATTTGAAATGCAGCTGATTGATTTCCAGTCTAGTTCAATATGGATTCAAAAATTTATTGAAGCAAGGAAAGAGTTGGAATTAATTGAAACAGAAAGATTGTCAAGCAATATAAGTAAAAATGCCAGTATCAAAATTTTGGAAACATGGAATTCGTTTCCAGACACATTTAACTGTATGAAGAAGCTGGCTCGTGCTATTTTAACCATATTTTCATCTACCTATGCCTGCGAGTCATTATTTTCAGAGATGAATAACATTAAAGACTCGCTTAGAAACCGTTTGACAGATGACTCCAGTTCAGCATGCATTCTGCTAAAAGTAACATCTTACAACCCTAATATAAATTATTTGTCATCTAATCTGCAACAACAGAAGTCACACTAATGTAATTTGAATTATGCGTACAACTGAAACATTTATTATTTGACATTGCAAAATGTATTTTTGGTAGTAAATAAAGAGTTTTGAGTAGATAGTGTTCAGTATTATTATTTTTCTAATAATCACTAAGTTAAAATTATCTGACGGCACGTCTATGGCCTCATCGAACATTTCTTTAGAAAAAATGGCACGCTGATACATAAAGGTTCGCCACCCCTGACCTAGGTAATTAGGATAATCGAAAATCTGAATTAATGGAAATATGTTGAAAATGAAGATAAAAGAATTTGTGAAAAAATAATTTTCATACAATGCAAAATTTATTACACATGCATAGAACATAGTAAGCTTATCCAAAACAGAAACTGTACATAAAATAAAAAAATAAAATCAGTTAACAAGTAACCGCCCCCCTCCCGGATGTGTTTGCTGTGAACAACATGTGAAAGGGCACATAACAAGAGCAGACACAAGTGCTTGTCTCTCCTCTGCAGGTAAGGGTCCTCCGTGGGTAGGGGAAACACTGTGATGAAAGAAACTTTCATGTTTTTTCTTTTCTCCATATAACCGACGTATGGATAATCTGCTTTCTACTGTAATGAAAACTAGCTTACATATAGAAATGAGATTATTCAAACAGAAAGAAGATACCAAGAGCTACTTCAAGACATCTCTATGAAATTGTATATGGAAATATTTTTGCAGTTTAAATAATTGCTGAAAATAAGTTAATTCTTGCATATTTTTTATTTGTAGCTGCCCCATAATTTTTGTACATAAAACTTTTACTTAACATACCGTAACATGAATTAAGACATGACCTGTCAGTTGCTGTTGTTAAATTTCCTGTAAATAGTTTGGTTTATTTTATTTGTACATTACAAACACAGTAAAATTTTGACTTTGAAATGNTGTTAAATTTCCTGTAAATAGTTTGGTTTATTTTATTTGTACATTACAAACACAGTAAAATTTTGACTTTGAAATGTTATTTTGCAAAAACCATGCAATCTAAAAAAAATTTGATCTTAGGGAAAAATAGTTGCAGATAATGTCCACAAGTTGAACAGTATGTGGCACAAATATAAAATAATTTTTTTTTTCATGGCAAACTCCCTTCAGGACACAGTCTGCCTAGGTCCGCAAACAGAGCACAAAGGTTCAGTCGTATTCATGCTTGTAATTTAAAACTTTTCAATATTTTTGAGCAATGTCCACTTACAAATAGCATTTAATAAATTTTTCCATATCTAGGTGTATTTTTTTAAAGTGAAAAAGCTAATGAGTGTTTCACAGTCACTTTTAAGTACGAAACTTCTAGTACAGGCTACTTAACATAGAATAGGAACATACAGCACACCTTTGTCTTTATTATTACAACATAAAATGACACGGTTATCACTGAAAGTCCTAAGGAGGAAAGTTGACGAAAGACTGCAAGCCAGTTCAGTGCCTTGCATGTTAATACGACCAGACATTGTATGCACGTAACCTACGTCACTCTCAGCATTCCCGCACTTCTAGGTATTCAACACACAGAACACCTCCAGCCAGATGATGCCCTTGAACAATGGGGCAGCACTCCATCAGTTTGTGCAGCTCATCCACACATATTTGAGTGAAACTATCTCCTGGAGGATGAAGGGTACAAACACTTTCAGCACTTCCCAGTGCCAATCAAAAGACTTTACAAAGAAGCTTAATGTCTGACTTCACCAAATGTCAGAGGCTTTGATGTTTCCTGTTTACCTGGTCTGGGTCAGTGTGCCATAACCATCACATTTCTACTTCAGCAGTACATCACCCACTGTTTTGCAGGGAATCTCAAACATGTCTGAAATCGTACTAACAGAATGATTAAACTGAAAGGGTAAATATTCATGAACTGTTCACCGTCACTAAGCTTGCAACAAATATTTATACAGACAACTGTGGCTGTTGTACATGTTTCAAGGTCCTTTTATAGGAGTATGATGTGTACAGATAATCCCACTGTCTTCCCAGGAGGTGTCCAGTAATTAACAACCATGCAGCATAGTAACTGGTTTTACCATGCTGTAACAGAAGCATGTGTGACAGTAAAGCCTGAATTTAACCACAGTTCTGTGCACTCTGAATGTACACTCATGAACAGATGAATAAGAGATACCTGCCTAGTAGTGCGTAAACCCCCCCCTTTCATCTAAATGACAGTGGTGATGCAGTGTGATATGGACTCTACAAAGTACCAGATGCAGTTAGGAGCCATATTAATCCATGACTGCTGGAGAGCTTCCCTCAGTTGGAACAGGATCCATGGTGTTCAGGTCCCTCTCAATATCATCCAGATGTGTTTGATAGTATTGNAGCTTCCCTCAGTTGGAACAGGATCCATGGTGTTCAGGTCCCTCTCAATATCATCCAGATGTGTTTGATAGTATTGAGTTCAGGTGACCTCAGGAGGACAGGCAAGAACCCTCCATGGAGTATTCAGCCAACCAATCTGTCACAATTCAGGAGTAGTGGGCCAGTGCATTGTCTTGCTGTAGGTACAGGTCTTCTGCAGGGTGCTGTAGGCACAAACATGGGTGCACATAATCTGCCCGCAGGTCTCTGTAATCATTTGTTGGTGAAGGATGATGACACATGTACCAGGAGACCCATTTTATCCCATGAAAAAAGTCCCAACATGAGGATACCATCACCTCCAACTTGAAATGTACTCTGCTGACACGAGGGATCCGTCACTTCATGCACATGGCGACACACTCATACCCTGCCATCAGTGGTGTGTACCAACGTGTACCTCAACTCATCTGTCCAGGTTACCTTCTTCCATATGTCGTAGGTCCAATGGCGGTGTTACCACGTCCATGTTAATCGGTGAGCCTTTTAACATGCAGTGAGCAAAGGTACTCAAGTGGGATGGGTGCTTCTGTACCCCATAGTGAGGAGGTGGTTCTGGATGATATGACTTCTCACAAGTCGTCGTGGTCCAGCATTGAAGTGGCCAGTGATCTGTTGCACTGGGACTTGTCTATCCGCTGTTACCAACCAAGTTAGTCAACGGCAACCCCTGGCGTAAATACTGTCGTGGCTGTAAATATGTTAGATTGTTTCACAGGGAATATTCATCAGATTTTTAAATTTCTCACTTCGCAATAATACAGTAGTTGCGAGGCAAGTTGCAGTGTAAAGGNGGGAATATTCATCAGATTTTTAAATTTCTCACTTCGCAATAATACAGTAGTTGCGAGGCAAGTTGCAGTGTAAAGGCCATTGGCGTTAGCTGAGCTTGCAGTTGTTTGAGGTGACGTGACTTCTCTGGGGTCAACGCCTCCCTCGTGTCACAATTGTAGTGCTTCAGCATAGCAGCAGGCAGTCCTGCACAGTGATTTGAAACTTCCATGGATAGTGGCTNGGGAATATTCATCAGATTTTTAAATTTCTCACTTCGCAATAATACAGTAGTTGCGAGGCAAGTTGCAGTGTAAAGGTCATTGGCGTTAGCTGAGCTTGCAGTTGTTTGAGGTGACGTGACTTCTCTGGGGTCAACGCCTCCCTCATGTCACAATTGTAGTGCTTCAGCATAGCAGCAGGCAGTCCTGCACAGTGATTTGAAACTTCCATGGATAGTGGCTATATCCAAGATTGCTGTACGCAGTTCTGCTGATCTCAGCTGGTCGGAGAGCCCGCATCATCGCTCCATGACGCAGGTCAACAGAGTTCAGTTTGGGCAGCCTCAGAAGCATGTGTTCACCAAGCTCCTCGGCAGGCCTAAACTAACAGTACACTGTGCGTCTTGTGCAAATAATCTGTTATGGTCAAGAATATTTTTCATACTGTAATGGGATGCACCTCATGCAATTTTTCAATTCAGTTGTTGAAATTAAATGTTTTTATTCTGTCATGTGGTTCAGTATGTATGTAAATAATTAGCCTTTGGTATTTTTTAAAAACAAAACATTGTCAGGAGTTATTTTTATTACACAGAATGTCTTGCACAACAAATGTTAAAAATGAGTATCATGCCAGATGCCAACTGCAATGATCCACAGTNTCAGAAGCATGTGTTCACCAAGCTCCTCGGCAGGCCTAAACTAACAGTACACTGTGCGTCTTGTGCAAATAATCTGGTATGGTCAAGAATATTTTTCATACTGTAATGGGATGCACCTCATGCAATTTTTCAATTCAGTTGTTGAAATTAAATGTTTTTATTCTGTCATGTGGTTCAGTATGTATGTAAATAATTAGCCTTTGGTATTTTTTAAAAACAAAACATTGTCAGGAGTTATTTTCATTACACAGAATGTCTTGCACAACAAATGTTAAAAATGAGTATCATGCCAGATGCCAACTGCAATGATCCACAGTNCATTACACAGAATGTCTTGCACAACAAATGTTAAAAATGAGTATCATGCCAGATGCCAACTGCAATGATCCACAGTCGCCTCACATGAGTTGCTGTTTGTGGCCTTGGCATTCAGCTAGAGGGGTGAAAGATCTAAAAATATACCAGGTAACTGCTTTTATTAATCTGTACAAAATATTTCCAGTGTAGTTGGAAATACCAAAGTCAAATACTTATGCTAACCATATGAAAGGGTGACCCTTCTGCAGTTTCCAGAAAGCTAAGACTTTCCACACGACTATTCTTCCAAATTACTTTTGTGGGACTGGCCTGCACGGAAGTCGATGTTTCTTCAGCAGTGACGTTTGTATATTTATTATTCAGTGAACAAATTGGGAGCAAAAGACAAGGTACACAACCCAAAACTCAACAATTTAAGAGATGTTCGACTCAAACTCGACTTGTCATAAATTGAGGTTCCCACGCCCTAAATTTTTTCACTCGGCAAAACTATGGTGGAATAATCCCTTGTTCGAGGTGGAACAAAGCTCCAGCCAGCCAACACATCCTGAGATGTTGCCTGGGTTTTCGTCCATAACGAGTATTCACTTATTCAATTAAATGGCAACATTTAAGGTCAATTTACACTACACCTTTTTATACTTTATCTGCTACTAGAAATTGTTATTAAAATAATCCATTTGAAACTCCACTTCTTTCTGAAGGCAAATGACCCAGAGTGCAGAAAAGAGAGACTGAGATTTCAGGGGTGAGAACATTGCTCTTAGCTTCCATTTAGGACCATGTGTGTGTGACCTCAGAGAGATGGTGATTCTCAGCCAGCTTGACTTCACACTAAGTCACTTAAATAATCTATATTGAAACATGTACCGTATTTACTCAGTTCTTAGTCGCACATTTTCCGAAAATATTTTGGAAATACAAGGGTGCTGATTAGCATCAAATACCATTACTTTTTTTTTGCCACAAAAATATTTTTTAGTGCAACTGTACTATTTGCTTGGATAATAAGATATTTTTAATTTTAAGTAAAGTGTACATGCTGTGCNCTGCTGACACGAGGGATCCGTCACTTCATGCACATGGCGACACACTCATACCCTGCCATCAGTGGTGTGTACCAACGTGTACCTCAACTCATCTGTCCAGGTTACCTTCTTCCATATGTCGTAGGTCCAATGGCGGTGTTACCACGTCCATGTTAATCGGTGAGCCTTTTAACATGCAGTGAGCAAAGGTACTCAAGTGGGATGGGTGCTTCTGTACCCCATAGTGAGGAGGTGGTTCTGGATGATATGACTTCTCACAAGTCGTCGTGGTCCAGCATTGAAGTGGCCAGTGATCTGTTGCACTGGGACTTGTCTATCCGCTGTTACCAACCAAGTTAGTCAACGGCAACCCCTGGCGTAAATACTGTCGTGGCTGTAAATATGTTAGATTGTTTCACAGGGAATATTCATCAGATTTTTAAATTTCTCACTTCGCAATAATACAGTAGTTGCGAGGCAAGTTGCAGTGTAAAGGCCATTGGCGTTAGCTGAGCTTGCAGTTGTTTGAGGTGACGTGACTTCTCTGGGGTCAACGCCTCCCTCATGTCACAATTGTAGTGCTTCAGCATAGCAGCAGGCAGTCCTGCACAGTGATTTGAAACTTCCATGGATAGTGGCTATATCCAAGATTGCTGTACGCAGTTCTGCTGATCTCAGCTGGTCGGAGAGCCCGCATCATCGCTCCATGACGCAGGTCAACAGAGTTCAGTTTGGGCAGCCTCAGAAGCATGTGTTCACCAAGCTCCTCGGCAGGCCTAAACTAACAGTACACTGTGCGTCTTGTGCAAATAATCTGGTATGGTCAAGAATATTTTTCATACTGTAATGGGATGCACCTCATGCAATTTTTCAATTCAGTTGTTGAAATTAAATGTTTTTATTCTGTCATGTGGTTCAGTATGTATGTAAATAATTAGCCTTTGGTATTTTTTAAAAACAAAACATTGTCAGGAGTTATTTTCATTACACAGAATGTCTTGCACAACAAATGTTAAAAATGAGTATCATGCCAGATGCCAACTGCAATGATCCACAGTCGCCTCACATGAGTTGCTGTTTGTGGCCTTGGCATTCAGCTAGAGGGGTGAAAGATCTAAAAATATACCAGGTAACTGCTTTTATTAATCTGTACAAAATATTTCCAGTGTAGTTGGAAATACCAAAGTCAAATACTTATGCTAACCATATGAAAGGGTGACCCTTCTGCAGTTTCCAGAAAGCTAAGACTTTCCACACGACTATTCTTCCAAATTACTTTTGTGGGACTGGCCTGCACGGAAGTCGATGTTTCTTCAGCAGTGACGTTTGTATATTTATTATTCAGTGAACAAATTGGGAGCAAAAGACAAGGTACACAACCCAAAACTCAACAATTTAAGAGATGTTCGACTCAAACTCGACTTGTCATAAATTGAGGTTCCCACGCCCTAAATTTTTTCACTCGGCAAAACTATGGTGGAATAATCCCTTGTTCGAGGTGGAACAAAGCTCCAGCCAGCCAACACATCCTGAGATGTTGCCTGGGTTTTCGTCCATAACGAGTATTCACTTATTCAATTAAATGGCAACATTTAAGGTCAATTTACACTACACCTTTTTATACTTTATCTGCTACTAGAAATTGTTATTAAAATAATCCATTTGAAACTCCACTTCTTTCTGAAGGCAAATGACCCAGAGTGCAGAAAAGAGAGACTGAGATTTCAGGGGTGAGAACATTGCTCTTAGCTTCCATTTAGGACCATGTGTGTGTGACCTCAGAGAGATGGTGATTCTCAGCCAGCTTGACTTCACACTAAGTCATTTAAATAATCTATATTGAAACATGTACCGTATTTACTCAGTTCTTAGTCGCACATTTTCCGAAAATATTTTTGAAATACAAGGGTGCTGATTAGCATCAAACACCATTACTTTTTTTTTGCCACAAAAATATTTTTTAGTGCAACTGTACTATTTGCTTGGATAATAAGATATTTTTAATTTTAAGTAAAGTGTACATGCTGTGCGAGATTGGTCACACGTTCTAAAAACGGAATTGTATGCAGGACGTAAAATATATTTTTAGAAATAATTTTGAAACAAAACATACTGCATACATGCTCCATAATGTGAAAAAATCCTCTAAAAAAAAAAAACTAAAATTTCTGTGGTAGACAATTGGACGGAT
Organism: Clitarchus hookeri; assembly: GCA_002778355.1. NCBI lineage: Eukaryota > Metazoa > Arthropoda > Insecta > Phasmatodea > Phasmatidae > Clitarchus > Clitarchus hookeri. The sequence goes on along the minus strand of NQII01000321.1, from coordinate 520,679 downwards.
GTGTTTTTACAGAAACAGGATCTAGTGCGACGGACTGTATCTTTACTTGTAATGAACAGTGCAGCTGTCTAGCAGGAAACCTAGCAACTGCAGATGAAGTAACAGCACAGCCATCTAGCGGCAAGCGCCCAACTGCACATTGGAGTAACAGCGTAACTGTCTAGTGGATCATGCAGCTACTACATGCTGGCTAAACAGCGCAGCCATCAATTACGTTATTGTGGAATTCCATGATATATACGGCTTCTTGCAAATAGTTCACAGATTAACTGTACACGGAAGCCAACCGTAAATGGTACCGGTAGCAGTGTTGTATTTAATTCAGAAGGAAATTTTCCATTCTTCAAGGTCTAGTACACTTGGCATAAGCATTGTTCCTCACGTGAACCCATAAGTCTGGTAAGATTTCAATACCACAATGACGTCTCATGAACAATATCAAAACTTACCATGTAGTTACTGTATAAGCGTACGAGTGATATATGCTCACATTAGTTCATAGTATAATGAAAGGACTGGCTGGTGAAACAAAAAAAAGGAACACAGAAATTTTTATGATTGCAATATGATACTGCAAACATTTTAAAATGAGACATTGTTTCGANCAAAAAAAAGGAACACAGAAATTTTTATGATTGCAATATGATACTGCAAACATTTTAAAATGAGACATTGTTTCGATATGCTGTACCTTAAAACATTAACTTCACTATACAGAACACATTTAAAACACAACAAAAAGTTGGACAATATATACCCTAGATACACTGAAGAGCCAAAAAAACTGGTACACCTGCCTAATATCGTGTAGGGCCCCCGCGAGCACGCAGAAGTGCCGCAAGACGAAATGGCATGGACTCGACTAATGTCTCAAGATATGCAGGAGGCAATTCACACCATGAATCCTGCAGGGCTGTCCACAAATCCATAGGAGTGCAAGGCGGTGGAGATCTCTTCTGAACAGCACGTTGCAAGGCATCCCAGATATGCTCAATAATGTTCATGTCTGGTGATTTAGGTGGCCAATGGAAGTGTCTAAAGTCAGAAGAGTGTTTCTGGAGCCACTCGG
>NQII01000321.1:425753-518661 GCA_002778355.1 Clitarchus hookeri | reverse complement strand
AGGCGGTGGAGATCTCTTCTGAACAGCACGTTGCAAGGCATCCCAGATATGCTCAATAATGTTCATGTCTGGTGATTTAGGTGGCCAATGAAAGTGTCTAAAGTCAGAAGAGTGTTTCTGGAGCCACTCGGCAGCAACTCAGGATATGTGGGGTGTCGCATTGTCCTGCTGGAATTGTCCACGTCCGTCGGAATGCACAATGGACATGAATGGGTGCAGGTGATCGCACAGGATGCTTACGTATCTGTCACCTGTCAGAGTCGTATCTAGACGTATCAGGGGTCCCATTTCACGCCAACTGCACACGCCCCATACCATGACAGAGCCTCCACCAGCTTGAACAGTCCCCTGTTGACATGTAGGGTCCACGGATTCATGAGGATGTCTCCATATCCGTACACGTCCATCCGCCCGATACAATTGGAAACGAGACTCGTCAGACCAGGCAACGTGTTTCCAGTCATCAACAGTCCAATGGCGGTGTTGGCGGGCCCAGGCGAGGTGTAAAGCTTTGTGTTGTGCAGTCAACAACAGTACACTAGTGGGCCTTCGGCTCCGAAAGCCCATTTCAATGATGGTCTGTTGAATAGTTTGCACGCTGGCACTTGTTGATGCCCCAGCATTGAAATCTCTGCGCCAATTTGAGAAAGGGTTGCATGTCTGTCACGTTTAATGATTCTCGTCAGTCGTCGTTTGTCGCGTTCGTTCATGATCTTTTTCCGGCCTAAGCAATGTCGAAGATTTCATGTTTTACCGGATTCCAGATATTCACGGTACACTCGTGAAATGGTCGTACGCGAAAATCCAAATGTTATCGCTACCTCGGAGATGCTATGTCCCATCTCTCGTGCGCCGATTATAACACAACGTTCAAACTCACTTAAATCTTGATAACCTGCCATTGTAGCAGCAGTAACCGATCTAGCAACTTTGGCAGACGCTTGTTGTCTTATATAGGCGCTGCTGACCGCATCGTGTTACCCTGATTGGTTCCATACCTCTGTTATTTGCATACGCAAGCCTATACCAGTTTTTTTTGGCTCTCCAGTGTATATCGCTAGCTAGATACACATGTTATGTTAAAAATTTTACTTTATTGTTTGGTTTTTCTGTAGTTATAAAAATAATACCTTTAGAAGCACACTTTAGACGAAGATGTGTATATTGCTCATTTTGACACGCAATAAAACAGGGTGTATAAAGATCAGATTCATTGAAATTAACCAAAATAAACTGTTAAATAGTTATACAATTGCATTCTCATGTAAATTCACAGATTGAAAGTTATAACTATTTGTGGCTAGAAAGGACGCTTTTAGGTTTTAGCATTTTGTAGCATCTATATTATTAAAATTATATTCTATCATCTTTACTAATTATTTAATAAATCCTTTTTAATTTTTTGTAAGCCATATGTACACTTTCTTCAACATATGCAGATGCGCTATATTAGTCACTGCCACCAAAAGCTGTTTCCCCCAAATCTGTTTTCACACCTAACTGAGCTTGACATATTGTCCATATATATTTGTTGTAGAAGAGCAGGGGTAACTAGCAAAAAAACTGTAAGCTTTTTTCAACTATAAATCACTACGAGGGTACAAAGATGCATAGGCCAGAGAGGATGAAGTTGAATATATTCAGGAAGAGATCCCATTTCTTTCTCCCACGAGAGTTTTAAAACATTGGTCAGTCGAAAAAGCACTAAAGACTGAACATTTATTTTTAATGTTTTAATCCATAATTTCCATAGTAACGCCTTATCACTTCCCTCTGCCTTTTGCACACAGGTTAAATACCTGCAGGTAGCCCACTGATACATGCAAGCTTAAAACCATACCACTATAGTGGCATGCGAAGTGTACAGTCTGGATTCCTCATGCCTCCCTAAAGCCTAGGATATAGGTGACTCATGATGTGATTTTGGAGCGAGACAACCCCAAGACGCTTGAACCCATGACTGACATAATAGTGGGATGTATTGTTCACAACTTTTGAGGAACATGTCCAGATTGGAGTGATGGCTTCTTTCATGCACTGGTTTTATATTTCTATATAATTTTTAAAATTTTGAGTATTACAGTATTTACAAGTTTTGTGTGGGGTTTAAATTATCATATGGGGTGTAATTTAATGCAAAATAACGTTTAGTTAACTTGGTCGGCATTGTATATTAAGTAGTTTTGCACACAAAATTTACACATATTTACATTGTTGCTTTCCCATCATGTGTGTTTTGTGATGGTGACTGTGAGTGTGGAGGCAAGAGAAGGGCCTCTGATAATTTTCTTCTTCACACCAGCTCTTCGTCATATTGCCCAGAGCCCTGGTGGGATTTGCAGACTCTGGGAGCTTTTCACTAACTCACCTGAGCTGTATATGTACATGCTCTGTGATGCGGATGACCTAGAACTCCCAAGTTCAACAGAGTTGCTATTGGGCATCAGGAGACGTCTGCGAATTATTCACAGAGCTTTATTTTGCAACCACTACGGTGATGCTCACACGCTTGGGCAACGCTTTGACCAACACCGGTGCTGCATGTAAGATGACCGGGTGGACGAGAGTACGACGAATGATAGAAAGCCATTAATGTAGTTGTTGAACATGGTCGGGCCAATTATGGTGCCCTGGGTGTACTCCTGCACTGATAAGTCTCAAGGTGGATCTTTCACCAAGGCTAACATGAAATGTGTGTTCTGAGGTAGCATGTCGTGAACTGCATGGTACAGGGAGTGACACTGCATTTATACAACTTAATGTTTTTTCAATATCCAACAGGGCAATCAATACATGTATAATAATCACATTCTATTGACTTTGTGACTTTCCACAGTGAAATGGGTGAAGTGATGGACTGTCAAGTGCCCACACTAAAACTCAAAACTACTCATCATGAAGTACAGAATGAATAGAGAGATGCTCGGCATTGTACCCACAAAACACTATTACAAGCAGATTAGAGAGAATTGAGGACGGGCTAGTGGAACAATAACTGGATGGTAGCAATGTTGTTTTGCTTCATTGAGAAAATGTTACCACTATGGCCTGCTTCCATGGTGCAAGAAAATTTTGAGAAATGACTCTTAAATATGTGGCAAAAACTGAAATGATTTAAAATGGTAAATGTTGAATAAAAATTTTTCCAATCCCATCTCATTTTAAGCTGGTACAGCAAAAAACTTACTTCTAACTCTGCAAATCAATCCACCTCTGGCCACACACCCTAAAATCTGGCTGCCACACTTGCTTCTCTTGTTAAGGCCTGGCAGGGATATCACTGACAAATGGAAGTGCATCCCTCACTTTGCTTCGCTCTCTGTGATCCTGTGATCCTCTGTCAGGATGCTTGAAGCATGGTGACAGTTATGCTGACTACAGGAAACATGCTGTACGCCATGTCCATTATTGCTGTGTTGTTTAAGCCTTTGAGGGGAATGGGGAGAATCATAATTCAATGGCATGTCGAAACTAATGCCAGCCATAGTATCCAAGATAGGTGGTTTCACACAACTACAGAAAAGGCTAGCAATGCACCTTAGACTTGTATCTCTATAATTTTTCCCAGCTCAGAGAAGCTCACTGTCTCCTCGTGGCATTGCCGGGTAACTGCACAGTAAACAGGTTAACAAGATCAGAAAACTCCAGCAAGGTCCACACGCCTGGTTTTCTGAAAGAGGTACCTGCCTCCCAAGCTGTGCATGATGCATGAGCAAAGGCCCAGTGGCAGACTGGTCGACTCCGAAGTAAGAAGAATGCCAGGATAATCACAGTACACTGCTGGTTTTCCCTTTGACTGCATGGTGTGTTGGGGAGTATTATATTCTCAAGCCTCCACCAGTCTGTCAGCCCCAATCAGCTGGGATGGACATGTAGAGGCAGTTAGTTGAAGATTTGTCATGATTTTTATGTGGGGTCTCTGGTTTCTTGTCAAGGCACAGGATAGTTTACAGGGGGGGAAAAAAAAATGAGGCACCCAAATTTTTGAGAGCTAGGAGGGGTCAACAGAATCTCAAATGTAATTTATTAAGTTCTGCAAATATACACCAGTACTACTTACTCTGNGTTCTGCAAATATACACCAGTATTACTTACTCTGGAAATGTCATACTATACCTTCTCAAAAAATTTTGGGCCTATCTTCATAAATTGCAAGAGCAGAAAATCGCTGAACATGCAGACTTCAGATATGTCAGAATGAGGGTTACAAACTTTGTTTTAGATTTGTAAGGAAAGAGTTTTCAATTGTAAATAACATTCCCACTAAATATTAGTATGAAACTGTAATTTCATAAATTAAAGCAAACTCAAATTTGATAAAAACATTTCTTATGACAATTTTAAAAATAAAAAACTTATTGTAAAAGAGTATTGCAAGTCGATTCGTGTAATTCTGTTCAATCACGCTTTCTTTAAGGTTTTGCTATCACAAATATAAAACAATGTATTTTCACAATTGTACTGAAACGCACAATCCAGAACACAAAGGGGTCACAGTTCCAACTGTCGCAGCAGTCGTAACTCAGTACGGTGCTGGGAACGTGGTCTTGATGCGAGGAGCAAACGACAGAATCTGATCCCGGTACGTGAAGTTGGTGCACACGTCAATTTTGCTACTGGAACCAGCAAGGCACATAACCTGCAACATTGAAAACAAAATGTCATTGAATCTGACAAATGCAGGGCATAGAGTTCCTGTCACTTGTATTGTATGCAATGAGCTGTAACATAATACCTTTATTATACACAAACTTGCTGGTCATGACATCAACAGCATCCTTAGGAATATCCTATTTGACTTAACACAAATTTATGTTTTATTCTGATTTTTAATTCCAAAAAATAAAGTTTCATTTTCTATGCCAACAGAGAAATTTGAGGTCAATATCTTTACTTGAATGACAATAAGTCGGTGTCAAAAATATTTTAAATATTTCCCCTCAAAATGTTTATTTTCATACCTTTGTGTATAGAACACAATTATTAACTTAACTGCCACAGTAACACGCACTTGATCAGAATTTCTTCAAGTTCCATCCTGGTTTTATTAATAAATCATCATTAACTTTTACTTACATACAGACACAATAAGAGTTAGCATCTTCACATGTCAAGTAAGATATTCAATTTTGTCGTGGCCAGAAAGAAATTTGAAATAAAAAGACAAGCCTTCATTTGCCATTTGTCAGAGGAGAGTTGAATTTCTACCAAGGTCGTAGCACTGTGGATGCCCTTCCCATCAACTTGATGCCTCAGAAATTTGACAAATTCCACTACCATATGGTAAGCCACGTAAATTAATGTGTTTTAAGTGGGTTGGACACTTATTTTCACAATGATGGCAATTTGGATATTTTATTTTAACACACGTTTCTTTTTTCTCCTGGAGCAGGACCTATTTCATGAAATTTACTTCCATATACATGTTGAGGAAGGTACGCTAATTGGTTATGTTGGTAACTTCTTTACATTTTGGTGTTCCACACAACTTGCATGCCTGACTACCTTTTCAATTAATTCCACAAGTAAAGCAAACTACACTTGCTCTCAACAAATTTTGAATAACTTCACAATCTGAAGTTTCTTTCACACTTTTGACAACTACTAACAATTTGAATTCCAAAGTTAATAGATTCACTATTTTTTTTTACTGATGCCGAAATCTATATTAACACAATTTGACAAACAGTTACATGGAAAAATACATCACCAAATTATCTTAGCAAAAAGCACTTTCAATGCACTGCAGACAACAGATATCTCTCTAAAATTCAGCATGGAAACAGCAACTGGTAAAAGACAATAGAAAGAAGCAGATAATACTGTAACGATCTAATCAATTCCTAGGTGACTTAAGCCTGTCTGAAAACTTTTGATAATACTAAGACTAGAGTTTATTAGTCCTTTAGACAAACACCCTTACTACTGTAGGGACAAATCTTATTCTTTCAAAACAAATTACAGGCATCCACAGCATGATTGACCAAGTATGGTAACTTAAAACATATAACCATGTTTGGCTCTCAAGACCTTGCTGTTAAGAGCAGCCCAAATCTATTCAATCACTCACTCATACGCATGCAATTTCAGTTCTTTGATAATTTTTTGCAAACTTCACATTTAGTGGTGAAGAAAAGAATTAAATGAAGAAATTTACAACCATTAAAATTTGCAAAATACTTTTGTATATACACAAAAATATATTTTCCAGAAACAATCATGTAAGCTTAAAAATATCAACTTCTCAAAAAATCACTAACCTTCAAATTGTTTCCAACAGAATAGCTTACACAAATGAAGGGTTGTGAACTTGCTGGCATTATGTACTTAAGAGGAAGTAAGAGTATGGTACTGTACAGTAGAACCTAAATTTTAGGAATACAGCAAATTTACAAAATAATTTTCAAGAACCATTTAAAAAATTGTTGAAAAAAATACACTGGTTGCCATTATAATTGCAACAACATGAAGGATGTACCTAAAGAGATTAGTTGTTCAGCCAAGTGGCACAACATGTGCACCATTGGCAGATAGTGGCATTATCTTTCCCAGTCATTTGTATGCACAGTCGGAGTGAGCATGCCAAGTCAAAGAACACAACCACCATACAAACTGGTTTCCGCCTTTGACCATGGGAGAATCATGGCCTATCATGATTGCACATTATCCTACCAATAAATTGGTTATTGTAATGGAAGAAATGCGACCACAGTGAAGCAGATATGGGATCAGTAGTTCACAGAAGGCCAGGCTGAGCGACATGCAGGAAGCCAATGGCCCCACCACACCAATAAGCGTGAGGACAAAGATCCGGTGCACACGGTGATTACCGACCATACAGCCACATCAAATACCCTTGCTCAGTAGTTCAGGCACGTTGCACATCAATCTGTGTCCATGCACCCATTACTGCGGCTCCCACCGACTGCTCACCATATGTGCCTACAGCTAAAATGGTGCATGGAAAATCACGCCTGAAGGGATGAATAGCATACCACTGTCTTCTCCAATGAATTCTGCTTCTGCTTGGAGCACCAGGATAGTCGCGTCCATGTCTGGCAGCACCATGATGCACGCCTGGCAGAGTCCTGCGTTATGCACTGTTGTACCGGCCCAGCACCTGGAGTTATGGTATAGGGTGCCATTGGATTCTAGTTCTGCTCATATGCTAACCAGCAACTGTTACATCACGGATGTGTTGGAGCTTGTTGTCCCCTATCTTAAGGGCCAGTCTGGGGACCTGTACTAACGCAAAGCACAACCGCGTGTGGCACACATCGTCCGACTGTTCCTGGATGACCACCTCTCATGCTTCTTTCTTGGCCTGCGCGTTTAATAAATCTCTTGCCATCAAAAACGTGTGGTACATAGTTGGGCGACAAATGGTCTACCACAGGACACCCGCAACCACAGTGGATTAACTTTCGGCATGCATCGAAGCAGTATGGGTGGAGATACCTCAGAAGGACATCCAATGTCAATTCATTCCAATGGCGCATTGTGTAGCAGCAGATATTGTCACCCGTTGTACTGATTTCTCCATGTTCTGTACATCATTCACAGTTGCAAGAGTAATCATGTCGCTTGTGTATGATGGGTATTCTGGCCAGTAAATATGTTTATAATAGTTCACGTTATTTTTGGTGTTGCACTTTTAATGGCCAGTAGTGTAGAAGACATCACAAGGGCAATTAATTAAAAATACTTTTGCTAGCCCACTGTAATAATATAGGAGGGATGCAATATTGCTGTTATTGACTAGTAGGCAACAATAAAGAAAAAAGGAAAGTGGAAATTTGTTGAAAATATATACATTGCGCAAGGTAAAGATAACCCCCTTCCCCTTTTTTGTAATAGGGTAGGCCTAATCACAATTAGATAACCCATGCCTCTCTGCTCCCCTATCCGCCTGTGCCTATACTCCAATCCCGCGGGCATAACAACAGGAGTCAATAATAGCACGAGTTACACTATCTGTCATTCACCCCCAACAGCACTCCTCTTTATCTGCAGTGTTTGGCTTTTGGATACTTCCTAAGATAGTACAGTTTTAACTTTAACTTGGCTTTTTTTAATTGCTTTTGGAACTGACTGTGTTGAAAGGTTGACAACCTACTTACGCTATGTTTATTTGAATATGATTTTAAATATATTTTTGGATTTATATTTTGTCTTTTTGACTTACTGATGACCCACTCACGCACAATATGTACATAGTTTCACTCCTGTGTGTTTACAATTTATGAAAAAGGAAATATCATTTACATAACTTGTAAAATCCCCTTCTTCTCACCTCATCATGCTCGTATGTAAATGTCTTAAATGCAGATGCGTCATATTGGGTAAAATTTAAAGCAGAATCACAGAACACCTGGCATAATTTTCCATTGGACCGTTTAAGTGATTTAACGCTAAAAGGTACACAGTGCCCTGTTTATACTTATTTTTGGTATCAACAACAAGTTGTATGTATTCTTGATATATAGCGGGAATAGGCCGCCAACCTACCAATTACATTATACAAAGTAGACAAGTACTCATACAGCAGTACTCATTGATACACACACAAACAAAAGTCAGACAAACACATTTTCCATGTGGATGTGCAATCGTGCAATGTTTCGCTGGCTAGACCAGCTTCATCAGGCGGCGAGCGGGTGTATGCATCCTTCAGTGTTATCATGTTTTCATTTTTCTAAAAATGTTTCAATGTAAAATATTTTTAAATAAAACATCTGAATTTTCCCACAAGAAACTACTTAAAATGGACTTTTTGGTCATGAACGTTACGTGGCATTAATGTTTAAATTGTTTATAGTGGAAAGTGATATATTTCTGGGGTATTATTTAATTAGGAAAATGTGTGCCTATTTAAAAAAAAATATTTCATTAAAAAAAATTATTACTTGCACCACAGGCTATGAAACATGTTANCGCCTGAAGGGATGAATAGCATACCACTGTCTTCTCCAATGAATTCTGCTTCTGCTTGGAGCACCAGGATAGTCGCGTCCATGTCTGGCAGCACCATGATGCACGCCTGGCAGAGTCCTGCGTTATGCACTGTTGTACCGGCCCAGCACCTGGAGTTATGGTATAGGGTGCCATTGGATTCTAGTTCTGCTCATATGCTAACCAGCAACTGTTACATCACGGATGTGTTGGAGCTTGTTGTCCCCTATCTTAAGGGCCAGTCTGGGGACCTGTACTAACGCAAAGCACAACCGCGTGTGGCACACATCGTCCGACTGTTCCTGGATGACCACCATCTCATGCTTCTTTCTTGGCCTGTACATTTAATGAAACTCTTGCCATCAAAAACGTGTGGTACATGGTTGGGCGACAAATAGTCTACCACAGGTCACCCACAACCACAGTGGATTAACTTTCGGCATTCATCGAAGCAGTATGGGTGGAGATACCTCAGAAGGACATCCAATGTCAATTCATTCCAATGGCGCATTGTGTAGCAGCAGATGTACTGTAGTAGCAGTTGTACTGATTTCTCCATGTTCTGTACATCATTCAGAGTTGCAAGAGTAATCATGTCGCTTGTGTATGATGGGTATTCTGGCCAGTAAACATGTTTATAATAGTTCACGTTATTTTTGGCGTTGCACTTTTAATGGCCAGTAGTGTAGAAGACATCACAAGGGCAATTATTAAAAATACTTTTGCTAGCCCACTGTAATAATATAGGAGGGATGCAATATTGCTGTTATTGACTAGTGAGCAACAATAAAGAAAAAAAGGATAGTGGAAATTTGTTGAAAATATATATATTGCGCAAGGTAAAGATACCCCCCTTCCCCTTTTTTGTAATAAGGTAGGCCTAATCACAATTAAATAACCCATGCCTCTCTGCTCCCCTATTCGCCTGTGCCTATACTCCAATCCCGCGGGCATAACAACAGAAGGAGTCAATAATAGCACGAGTTATACTATCCATCATTCAGCCCCAACGGCACCTCTCTTTATCTGCAGTGTTTGGCTTTTGGATACTTCCTAAGATAGTACAGTTTTAACTTTAACTTGGCTTTTTTTAATTGCTTTTGGAACTGACTGTGTTGAAAGGTTGACAACCTACTTACGCTATGTTTATTTGAATATGATTTTAAATATATTTTTGGATTTATGTTTTGTCTTTTTGACTTACTGATGACCCACTCACGCACAATATGTACATAGTTTCACTCCTGTGTGTTTACAATTTATGAAAAAGGAAATATCATTTACATAACTTGTAAAATCCCCTTGTTCTCCCTCATCATGCTCGTATGTAAATGTCTTAAATGCAGATGCGTCTTATTGGGTAAAATTTAAAGCAGAATCACAGAACACCTGGCATAATTTTCCATTGGACCGTTTAAGTGATTTAACGCTAAAAGGTACACAGTGCCCTGTTTATACTTATTTTTGGTATCAACAACAAGTTGTATGTATCCTTGATATATAGCGGGAATAGGCCGCCAACCTACCAATTACATTATAAAAAGTAGACAAGTACTCATACAGCAGGACTCGTTGATACACACACAAACAAAAGTCAGACAAACACATTTTCCATGTGGATGTGCAATCGTGCAATGTTTCGCTGGCTAGACCAGCTTCATCAGGCGGCGAGCGGGTGTATGCATCCTTCAGTGTTATCATGTTTTCATTTTTCTAAAAATATTTTTAACTAAAACATCTGAATTTTCCCACAAGAAACTACTTAAAATGGACTTTTTGGTCATGAACGNTATTTTTAACTAAAACATCTGAATTTTCCCACAAGAAACTACTTAAAATGGACTTTTTGGTCATGAACGTTACGTGGCATTAATGTTTAAATTGTTTATAGTGGAAAGTGATATATTTCTGGGGTATTATTTAATTAGGACAATGTGTGCCTATTTAAAAAAAAATATTTCATTAAAAAAAATTATTACTTGCACCACAGGCTATGAAACATGTTANCAATGTGTGCCTATTTAAAAAAAAATATTTCATTAAAAAAAATTATTACTTGCACCACAGGCTATGAAACATGTTACTTCACTTGAAAAACTAAACTAGTAGAAAAAATTTTGCATTAAGGGAGTAAAATTTGGCCTGTCCCGATTTTACAAAGTGAATGGTTTCAGGAAGGTATTACCGGAAACCACAACACTTCGTAAAATCGGGATTCTACTGTATTTGTTTTCACTGTGATGAAACCCATCCCATTGCTTATGAGTAAATCTAATTGAGCACTGAATTACATTGTATTCCTAATACAACACTTCTGAAAGTACCCAAAAAAAATCTACATAATGAAAAATTTTATAATACGATATGTACTTTCATACAAAAAAAACAGTTTCAGTTGGTAATGAGTTATCAGTAGAAACGTTATATCAGGGTTCTACAGTAGCATAATGAACACACACACATATACAAGATGCAGCAACAGGAAGACGACTGACCTTGACAGGAGACTCCTGATATGCGACAGAGTAGATGGTGGTGGAGGAGATGGGCACCTGAGCATATACCATGCCTGAGTAGTTGAGGTGNCCTGATATGCGACAGAGTAGATGGTGGTGGAGGAGATGGGCACCTGAGCATATACCATGCCTGAGTAGTTGAGGTGGTAGAAGTGGGGCATGGTCCCCCCAACTAGGATACGGTCATCCTGGAACATGGCCACATGGATGCCCATGTCCTCCAACGGGAATGTCCTCATCACATCCAGGGAACGGAGGTGCCACAGTGAGAGCCGTGGCCCACCGCCACACACCTGCACACAACATCATGTATGTATGTTCATGTGGAGTTGCTGCAGAGAAAGTCTTGGGCCTCTGCTCAATTCCCGCCCAACAGCTAAGCACACACAGCGTAGTGTCCCAGCAGTGCGTATGCCAAACTACTAAGCACACAAGTGCAATGGATTAATTGAAATAACAAATTCATGTTACACAAAATAAGTATAAGTNCCTGATATGCGACAGAGTAGATGGTGGTGGAGGAGATGGGCACCTGAGCATATACCATGCCTGAGTAGTTGAGGTGATAGAAGTGGGGCATGGTCCCCCCAACTAGGATACGGTCATCCTGGAACATGGCCACATGGATGCCCATGTCCTCCAACGGGAATGTCCTCATCACATCCAGGGAACGAAGGTGCCACAGTGAGAGCCGTGGCCCACCGCCACACACCTGCACACAACATTATGTATGTATGTTCATGTGGAGTTGCTGCAGAGAAAGTCTTGGGCCTCTGCTCAATTCCCGCCCAACAGCTAAGCACACACAGCGTAGTGTCCCAGCAGTGCGTAGGCCAAACTACTAAGCACACAAGTGCAATGGATTAATTGAAATAACAAATTCATGTTACACAAAATAAGTATAAGTNGGCCAAACTACTAAGCACACAAGTGCAATGGATTAATTGAAATAACAAATTCATGTTACACAAAATAAGTATAAGTATACGCAAATTTTGGCCTAATAAGATGTGTACAAGTCCTTCTGGTCAACCATTAAGATTTGTTGCTTTCTGTGCCGTGGCCCAACATGATATAATTTTCGTTTGGTTATACTTTCGCACATTCATTTGCTTGATAGTGTAATTTTTCTGCATACATTGTTCTAACGTGGCACCAAACGTAAATGTACAATGGTAGATCTGTATTTTCTAAGGCCATGAGCAATTACAGCATGCACATTAAGACTATTATTGATTACTTCAACGTTTATGCAGCCAGAGCAATGTTCAGACGTAGTTAAAAATATCACCACAGCAAGCAGTAAAGTTATATCTACAGTTCTCCAAAGAGGCATTCTTTTAACGCATGCATATATCTATGGCGCAAGGCCTTATGTAAATAATAGGGTTGTGCAAATGTGACTTATTTTCTCATGAAACAAAAATGAAAAATTATGTCATTAGATCTCAGCCTTAATGAAAGATTAACGCATTTCATAACAATTTAGCAAGTTATTCATTATAACAAATTAGTTGCAAATTCAAACCAAAAAAATCTAGGATATGGAGTATTTACACAGAGGTCTTGCCTACATTTAAATTTTAATTTGATGTATTTATCTCTGTTATAAAATACAGAAAACAAACAAGATGATTTACAGGCAAAAATTTTCTTTGTTTGTGCACTAACTGAAAATTCATTTAATACCAGAAAATTCATCGAAATTGAGAATTTTCGTTGCGTTACAACTTTAGGTAACCAAAGTTCTTACTAAAACGAAAATGAAAGTTGTCCTTTTTGTTTTCATTTCGGTATACTGAATATTCGCACAACCCTAAAAAGGTAAATATGAATGGACAACAGAAAATATCCGTGATATTTGGATGAAATCCGCCAATCTGTTTGATGTATCAAAATTTGTTGAAAAAAAAAAGATAAATTCAGTTAAAATGGCAATTCTGATTTAAAGCAAAAGTAATACAAATTTTTATTTCCACAGTTCTACTACGTAATATCACACATGCACATAACCAAAAAACAATATCACAATTAAGAATTGTTCCTTTGAGCAGTGAGAGCTTATCACAATCTTGCTGCCACAGTACAGAATAAACTGTTAATTTTTTTTGTAAGAGTCTATTAGTCTACAAATAATGAATTCCAGACATGAAACTGAATAATGTACTTAAAAATTTTTCAACTTTGCAGTTTGAAGCAGTTATTAAGCATTAAACATACAAATCAATATACTGTAGTAAATGGAAATCTGATTGATCTAACACATATTATTATTATTGTTGACATCCAAGTAATTACGCTACTTCTTTATTTTGGCGGCTTACTAGCTACTTGTGTGATTTGAAGCCAGAAAATGTATGAAATTAATTTTATGTGGTACATTTTATGGAAATACTTGAAAATTAAGCTCAAGCCGGCTACCTTTTTGCGGCTTAAGCTCGGCTCAAAACATTCTAACTTCTATATCCATGTTAGGTCTTTCACTGTTAACAAAATAACAAAATGTTTATTAATGAAACATAAAGACTTAAAAAGTAAGCATATTTTGATAACAGGATTCCTTAGAAAAGTAGATATGAAAGCTGATTAACAACAAAATTAGCCTAGGGCTGCAAATCTGTCTAAGATGCAGCACCTGATGGGACAGTTTGTTAAATGTTTGCTAGAAAATAAGACATTATTCATTTACAAAACAATTTTTTAAAAGGTAGATGTGTTAAGATTGAAATTATTCCTCAGAACTGCATATATGGAAACAAAATCCTGTCAAAATTATATTAAAAACAGGGTGGCGAATTGGTCTAAGATGCAGTGGCCAACGTACAAGTTTGTTAGAAAAAGGGACAGTTGGTTTTTGAAAGGTCCAAAATCAAGTAATTTTCACAAAATTTGCTTTAGTTATTTGGAATGGCAAAATAAACAAATGCTTGGCGAAAACACAAAATAGTTGTGTTAGATTCATGTGTAAAGTAGTAAAAACATACTTGGTTTGTGCGATAGATTGCGATAGTTTGTGCGAAATCAATTGCTAGTTGGCGCAGCATTTGACAGTATTGAATAAGACATAAAACCTTNAGATTGCGATAGTTTGTGCGAAATCAATTGCTAGTTGGCGCAGCATTTGACAGTATTGAATAAGACATAAAACCTTCAAATGGCACTTCTTTAGGTTATTGAAAAACGTGTTAATTTAAACTTGATGATTAATTTTTTGATACGGCAATAAAGTTA
The DNA here is from genome assembly GCA_002778355.1 of Clitarchus hookeri. NCBI lineage: Eukaryota > Metazoa > Arthropoda > Insecta > Phasmatodea > Phasmatidae > Clitarchus > Clitarchus hookeri. The sequence goes on along the minus strand of NQII01000321.1, from coordinate 503,962 downwards.
CAAAGGCAGAATTTAACATTCGTCAAAACATTAGAGTGCAAGTATTACAATGCTAAAGTTAATTGTAACTTGCGGATTAATAATCCATCATTTAAATACCAAGTGTGCTAGAGCATCATGGAGATTAGGTCAAAGTAAGGGTAGTAATTGTCATTATTTCCATGAAATAATTTGATGCTTCAGGTCCAACTTCAAAAATGTGTANATCAAAGTAAGGGTAGTAATTGTCATTATTTCCATGAAATAATTTGATGCTTCAGGTCCAACTTCAAAAATGTGTACCACCCTTATGATTCACTTCAGACCATGTCATATTATATGTTTTTACCTTCGTTTTTTGTGATTAACCTGCTGCCGAAGTTTGCCGGTCTAATTAAGATACATTCTGTATAAAGTCAAAATTAAACTGGTGCCTTTCGAAAAACCCTTAATTTATTTGAAGAATGGGGAAGGAGAATATTTCATTTTTCACTATTCCTTACCTTTCCTGTCAAAAACATAATGCTCACAAAGGGCACAAATATATATATATATATATATCTGTGTGTGCGCATGCATGCGTGAGTGTGTGTGCAAGCGTGAACGTGAGTGAGTGAGAGATAGAAAGAGAGAGAGAGAGAGAGAGAGAGAGAGAGAGAGAACACTCTTTCAAGTTGAAACATGCTGGTGATGCATGCCATTGTTTTTATTTTATACATTCATGTCAACTTTAACTTTTGTATGCATACACACATGTATCGTACACATTGACTGATAATTATTTTTTTATCGTACAGGAAAATTTCAGCCAATAAAAAAACATACTTACATAAAATCAAGCACTTCAATTTAATGTTTTGCAGAACGAAAATTAATTCCACACATAGTTTATCATTTGTGATATTGTATTGCATTTTAAAAATCACAGAAATTTTAGAAAAAGTAGCAAAAAACATATTGAAATTATTTAATGAAAACTGAAGAAATCATGGAAACATTTTCACAGAAAATAGGCGTGTCTATTTATTCACAAACGAGACAATATTTTGAAAGGTAGGCATGTTCTGTTACAATAATTCCTTACAACTGCAAATATGAATACAGAATACGTTCAAAATACTGACACGTGATGTCGATTTGACTGACGACGACGTCACAATCAGACAAGGTTCTAGTGTGCCGATCAGAGGCACAGCTAACTAAATGTGGTGAGGTTTTACTTATTGGCTGCTGATTGGTCCCCGGCAGCTGTATAGGCTGGGGCGCGTGGTCCAGTGGCACGGTACAAAGTCAGGTGTGGGTTTAGCAGTTCTCCGCACTGTGGGTGTAGACACGGGCACTCGTTTACCTGCAGGGGTCATGGCCCGGGGTAACGCCTGACTCGGCCGCTGCTGCTGCTGGCTGGAACTAAGGCCCGGTCCTTGGGCGGTGGTGGTGCTGCGGTTGGCGGGGCTGGTTGGTGCCCACGGTGGGCTGCTGGTTCTCTTGGTTCTGAAGCACGGGTTGGCAATGCCCAGTGGCAATGAGTACCAGTCAAAGGTTTACGACAATTGGATGCAGCTCGCCAGGGGTCTTGTGGGGTGGCTGAAAGAGGGAGCAAGGGGTAACTGGGAGGTGAGGCATCTCCAGTTGCCGGACGGCTTGAATTCATTCCTGTAGGGATAGACTGCTGAGGGCAGTTGGCACAGGGGTTTCAGTTCATTCGACTAGGTTCGGGGGTAGTAGCTGCCCTTTTAACTCTCCATCTTGCACCACTCCTATGGGTGAAGGGCATATGGATAGGTACAACGGTCTACCACCTAAGGTAAAGCAGGCGACAAGTTCCCTAGCTATGTGTACAGCCAATCGTGGTTAGGCCACCCAGTCACAGTCCTATTGCTCCAGTCGGCAAAGATAACGCGACGAATGGAGTGGTGAGCTGATCGAGATGTCTAGGCCGGGACGTGGTGTGTGGTCCAGAAGGGGTCAGGCTGCTAGAACAAGTCCTGTCACTCCAACCGCTTCGTGGATTGAGTTACTAGTGGTTGGGGCTCTGCCGTACGTGTGCACCAGTAAGCATAGAGCTCCAGCACACGAGGTGGTGGAGCGAGCAGCGGAGTATCAACTGGCGTTTCGGAACTGTGTGCTCGCCTATATGGACGGCCGGCTGCAGGTCCTGCAGTTCCCTTTGACCGGTCTGGTATCTTTGGCCTGGAGCTTCTCCCTTAGCGGTGAAGGCCGCATTCTCTCGGGGGAGGCTGGAAGTACGGTTTTCCTTGCATGTGGGTTGCATCGCTCCCGCGAGCTTAGGGGTAGCGCTGGGCTGCTTGGCTGTCTTTTATCGCACGTGGGGATGATTAACAGACACGTGACGTCCGACATACTGGTTTAGACGGCCTTGACTGCTGAGTTCTCGGGTGACCCTTGCAGAGGGACGAGCTGGTGGGCTCTGGAAGCAAGTCGTCCTAGGTTCAAACCCCGATTAAGGTGACGTGGCATCACGTGAAGATGAGGCAAAGACGTATTTAGTAAATATGTCAGTACGTGTCACACGTCAATCGCCCCCACTCCGTTGCGACGTACTCATCTGGTAGAAATTTGGTGCGTGAGTGATGTAGCACTGGTACTCGAATATGTCTGGGTTGGGTTCTGTAGCCATCCTCTTCTGTGTGCTGCTCTGGNGTGAGTGATGTAGCACTGGTACTCGAATATGTCTGGGTTGGGTTCTGTAGCCATCCTCTTCTGTGTGCTGCTCTGGGCGCTGCGTGGCATGTCACTTTCCCTGGTCGGGCAGGCACTCCGCTAATGGGTTCTACCTCCTGGGGAGGATACCTGTCACGCGTAACGTACCGGGGTGTCAGGCAAATGCTCGCGTCCCTTCTTTTGTTATAGGAAGGGTGTCACTCACACAAGTCAGCTGAGGGCTGCGTTTTATTTATGTAATTTGACGAGAGTTTAAAATTTGACGAGAGTTTAACCTGGAACAAACCAATTTACAGGCGTACACGAAAAAACTGTAGAACACTTGGCGTGTATTCTAGTCATACTCGTGAGGTGTGTGTCAACTTGCTGCTTACCNTAATTTGACGAGAGTTTAACCTGGAACAAACCAATTTACAGGCGTACACGAAAAAACTGTAGAACACTTGGCGTGTATTCTAGTCATACTCGTGAGGTGTGTGTCAACTTGCTGCTTACCTGCCATGGCGCTGAAGGCATTTTCAACCAGCACTGCTCTGTAACCTCCTAACGGGTCGCATGGCAGGTAATTTATGTGAGACAAGTTTCTAGATGTACCGGCTCTAAGCCTTCCTTCACTTAGGCCGGCTTCTACCTACATANATAATTTATGTGAGACAAGTTTCTAGATGTACCGGCTCTAAGCCTTCCTTCACTTAGGCCGGCTTCTACCTACATAATATACAACACGAGTACCCTTGAAATATACTTACACTATCAATTGTCGTAAGGGCCACCTACAAGAAATGAAAAAACATATAGCACTCAAAATATTACACTATTAACAAAAAAAAAATTCTGGTGTATCATTGTACACTTTGCATAACTGCAGACCATTTTATAGCTTTTTTTCAGCGTGTGGGATTCACTCGATGTGGAAAGTCTTTGGTTTACATGGGCGGCCTTGCTTACTTCGTAAGGCCTCATGCTGTGGATATGGCAACATAAATATTGCTGTGAGTCGCCATAGTGACTCTCTGCACCGCCCCGGCTGACCTTGATATGCGGTGTGGCAGGTGCGGGAAGGCACATTACGAGGAGCCTACATACAAATGGTGGAAAATGCAACAAACTGTACTAATGGAAAAAGATGTTTGAATAGTTTTTATTTTCCACTGCTAATGCTTAATACTCTTTGCAGGTAGATATAAAATTCTCCTAAATTTCACACTAGAGTGACAATTTACAATATAAATATAATTCATCAAAACTCTAGCATTTAAATATTCAACCAACCAGGTGGCAGCACTGAAGGACTGAAAACTCTGGGGCCGTGTGAAAAGTCAATTGTTAGCTATGTTCGAGAGCTCGGAAATAAGTGTTTGTAATGTGCATGGTGTCTTGAATGTAGTCTTCATATCTCGTTTCAAGCATTTTTTTTTTCATGGATCATGACATATGACACATGTAAAGTAGTTTAATAATGAAATAAGTACAAATAAACATTTTTTTTTTNTTTTCATGGATCATGACATATGACACATGTAAAGTAGTTTAATAATGAAATAAGTACAAATAAACATTTTTTTTTTCCACATTTAATGGAAATATACAATTTTTTTTTACAAAATTAGCTATGTCAAACTGAGAAAATAATATTTGCATGAGAATGGCATATTATATCAGTTCATTCTAAGGTATACTTCCTTTTTCTTCAGTTTCTTTTCTATCAAAAAGATATGCTAGTCCTATTGTAATAACCCTGCAAATGCATTATGTTCCATAAATACCCTAAAATAATTCAATAATTTTGTTTGAAATCTCACAACTCAAAAAGCCAGGGTTGAATAATAATCTTAGACTAGAATAGAAATCATANACTGAAAACTCTGGGGCCGTGTGAAAAGTCAATTGTTAGCTATGTTCGAGAGCTCGGAAATAAGTGTTTGTAATGTGCATGGTGTCTTGAATGTAGTCTTCATATCTCGTTTCAAGCATTTTTTTTTTCATGGATCATGACATATGACACATGTAAAGTAGTTTAATAATGAAATAAGTACAAATAAACATTTTTTTTTTTCACATTTAATGGAAATATACAATTTTTTTTTTACAAAATTAGCTATGTCAAACTGAGAAAATAATATTTGCATGAGAATGGCATATTATCAGTTCATTCTAAGGTATACTTCCTTTTTCTTCAGTTTCTTTTCTATCAAAAAGATATGCTAGTCCTATTGTAATAACCCTGCAAATGCATTATGTTCCATAAATACCCTAAAATAATTCAATAATTTTATTTGAAATCTCACAACTCAAAAAGCCAGGGTTGAATAATAATCGTAGACTAGAATAGAAATCATCGCTCATCGATGTGTCAATGTTTTTGAAACGGCATGACCAGTCAACTGCCATGGCCACTGCCACCGCGGTATCTTTGCCAATCTCGGCAGTGCTGCAGTGCGGGCGCATAAAGTGTTGATTACTAGTCTTGGAACGAATTGCTCATGCACGCATTGTATTGTGTTGATGCAGTTTTTAAGAGAAAGAAATTTTGTAAAGCAAAATGGATTCTGCAGAAAAGCGAGGCAGTACAGCAAAAACAATGCCAAATATATTGCAACGTAGCTTCGAGGCCCGAAGAAATTGAAAATTGTGTTGTACAGTTTATTAAAGAAAAGCGTAACGAAGGAGTGCCAATATCACATAAAAATATTACGTTGAGTGCACAAGAAATTGCTCAATAACCGAACATTCCTCACAGAAATTTTAAAGAACGTGTCGGCCGGTGTGTAAGAATGATATGAATTAGCGGTTTTTTTTTAGGTGCAGAATATCTGTGGCTCAAAACATACACAGCAACACCACCAAAACAAGAAACTACAGTGACAATGTTTTCGTAAATAAAATGATGTGAAATCCTGTTAAATTTTTGCAGACTCAAGTCTTTTTACTTTTGGTAAGTTATTCAAATGTACCGCCTTATTTTTGTAAAGAATTTTCTGTTGAAGTCAATGAAACTTGACATGTGATGCGTACTGACATATATAAATAAACACTATATANCACCTGAACTTGTGCAGCTGACACAACCCTGCATAGCCTGCTTCTGCCACGGTCCGAGAGATAGCAAGAGAGTACGACTCCGCCTACAGAGGTAGGCGCTACCACAGCCACCCCTGAGAGCAGGTGGATATATGTTCCTGCACCACCGCAGAACGGTAGTTCATTCTCTGCAGCTTGCTCCACCATCTCGTGTGCTGGAGCTCTCTGCAGACACAGACGTCCTCGCGTAGTACCACCGCTACCTACCAGACATCTTCGAAATCTTCACCAGGAACCCTTGAAGAAGTATTCTTCCCCTTTAACACTCACTACCCTTCTGGTGGTGACACTAGAGTCGCTTCTGGCCAACAGCGTCGAGTTAGTCAGGGTCAGTTAGTATTATAGCTACCTAGCTGCATCTGCTCTGGTCTAGTTTAGACCCAGGTCCCTTTCACCTAGTATTATCGTAGTCTACTTCCGTTACAGTTTCTTGTTGGTTAGGAGTTAGTACGGGCAACCATGTCTATTCCTCACTGGAATAAACACGTCTTTCTATCTAACCTCCGAGTACTTATTTCTAGGGTGTCTGTGACTTTAACCCCAGTAGATGTCAGCCTACCAGGGATCCAGGGAAATACAGGAGACCACATCATTACAACCAATTTGCTGAACANCTACCAGGGAACCAGGGAAATACAGGAGACCACATCATTACAACCAATTTGCTGAACACAGAGTAAGCCTGCAGGCTCCCTTAACCGGGTGCACGTATGTCTCAAACAGACCCATTAGACGGCCACCCATACTATGGAGCAGGTACACCAAGGTACCTGGTGCACACATACGGTAGAGCCACCACCACTAGGAACTCAATCCAAAAGGTGGCTAGTCAGCCAGCCCAGCCAATTCACTCCATCTACTACGCTGCCATTGTTGCCGGAAGGAGTGATAAGACTTGTTCTGGAGGTCTGATCCCTTTGGTCCACACCCACATCGCTGTCACACATCCAGAGAAACCCACCACTCTAACTACTGTGCTCTTTGTCACCGGTTGGAGTAATCGGGTATGACTCTGGTTGACTTGGCCACAACTGGCTTTACACCTAGCTAGGGATCCTCGTCGCACTGCTCTTCCTTAGCGTGGCCGGCTTTAGTACCTTCCTTTATGACATACACCCATAGGAGTGATCCTAAGTGGTGAGCTAGGAAGGCAGCTACTGCCTCTGAGTCCAACTTGAGCTGTAAACCAGCGTCAATAGCCCTCTGCAGTCTAACCCCCCCCGGAAAAAGCTCAAGCCGCCGGACAACTGGAGAGGCCTCACCTCCCAGTCCCTCCACGCTCCCTAATAGCAGACGAGCCGCATCAAGTTGTCGTTGACTTCCGCCAGGGACTTCACGTACCACTGAGTATATCAAACCTATGGTTCCAACCCAGCAGGACCAGCAGCCCTCTGCTGGCTCCCACCAGCACCACCAGCCGCAGCACCACCTTCACCCAAGGACTGAGCACGAGTTCCAGCCGACACCAGCAGCAACAGTGGCCGAGTCAGGAGCTACCCTGGGCTACGCCCACTCCAGGTAAACCAGTGGCTGTGTGTATACCAGTATTGCAGAGGACAGTTAAGCCCACACCAGACTTTATGCCGTGCCGCCAAGCCACGCGCCCCAGTTTATATACCGGCCGGGGTCCGGTTAGCAGCCAGTAATGTTGAACCCAATAGATGTCTCTGGCAGGCACAGTAAAACTTTGCCCGACCATGACGTTGACGTCAAGTTTCCTCGATGTTAGGCGTCAAACTTTTGACTTTTACCCATCTTAAAGTTTTTTCTTGAACTCAACCCTTAAAAGTTAGGGGTCGAATTGTATTCAGGTTTTTACGGTAATCCCTTGTAAAGGACTGGGTAACAGTGAGCCCTAAAAACTTATCTTCGAGAGAAACACAAAAAATGAAAGATAAGTGTAAAATTATGTTACAGGAGCTACGTGGTTGCATGCGATAACTGCAGAAGTGAAAGGAGTTACCAGCCAGTCTTCACTGAGGTCGACGGTGCCTATCCACTTGCCGAGCTCAGGTCTTGCCACATTCTCTTTGAGATGAGGTTGCAGCGATGCAACACACTCCTTTTGCCGCAGATCCCACAGCTTCACAAAGCCATCCTCCCCGGCTGAAGCCAGTTTGCCACCACTACACAGGAACAGAACACATTTATACAGTAAAACATTTTCAACCCCGGTTAAGAAGCCTAAATTATGCAGTCCTTTCAGAGNAAAGCCATCCTCCCCGGCTGAAGCCAGTTTGCCACCACTACACAGGAACAGAACACATTTATACAGTAAAACATTTTCAACCCCCGGTTAAGAAGCCTAAATTATGCAGTCCTTTCAGAGACTTCTAACTGTACCGTAAATTTTTAAAGTTTCTAAAAAAATATATATGTATTGATGCATGACGGCCAGAAAGCTTGGTGCGTCACCTAGTCGACAGGTGGGGAGCTATTTTACGTGGGTCCAAGCCGAGAACCCTGGGTAGCCTTATCGGCTGGTTATTGTGGGTGCGCCTTAGCTCAGAGGGAGCCTGGTTGGGCAGCTGCAAGCTACGTAGGCATCTAAGGCAGTGTGGGTGGCAGCGGTGGCTGGCTTACCACCTGTAGACTGGCACCGTAGCTGACCGCTGGCAGGCTCCGGCGGACAACTCTCAAGGGCGGCTGGTGTGTGGTTGGCAGTGGCTGGTCCAGGGGCTGCTGGGCTCAGGATGGCGGCAACGGGTGCTGGCATCCGGTAGCTGGTGCTGACGAGGCCCAGTCCCACGGGCAGTTCGAGCCGCAGGCGGACAACGATGGGATGCGGTGTGCCGGCAATCTGGTTATGCCTGATCCTGAGTGGAGGAAAGGCTGAAGGCTGACTGGGANGGAGGAAAGGCTGAAGGCTGACTGGGATGGATTACCTGGTAATTGGTTGGCTGTAGGAGCCTTAGATGCCTTCTTATCGGCCCACTTGGTCCCTCCTCGTCGGATGAATGGCATTAGGTTAGGTACTAAGGGTTGTCGCAGCAAGCAAGGGACAGGCGACAGTAATTCCCTAACTAAGAGTACCAAGATGCGATAACATCACACCTCGTCAGGCCTGGTGCTCTAACCAGCGAATCGCACACGATGGATGTTTGTGGGATTATGGCAATATGGGCTTGTTCCCCAGCAGATCCAAGTTCAGATTCGACCCGTGAGAAACAATATGAACATTACTGATGACTAGTACATTATCTCGGNCCCCAGCAGATCCAAGTTCAGATTCGACCCGTGAGAAACAATATGAACATTACTGATGACTAGTACATTATCTCGGATTGCTCCTATGTCTCCCATTATGTATTACATTCTATCTACTGCCACCTACACGTCTCCCCTTAAAACATTTTCCTGGCTGGCCAGAAATGACAGATATGTACCCCAAAGGTAGGGCAGTCAGCTCCATGCTAAAACTGTGAGTGACTGCCAGAAATCAAACCCAGATTGTCTTGGTGGGAGACTAGTGTGCTTTAGTCTACTCATGGTTACTTCCAAGGTTTCTGAAGTTCTGTTAAAATTTTGGGATACCCACTATACCCTCATGAGCAGTGAGCAGTTGAATTAAAGATTGCCTCCTAGTGTGTAGCATCATATCTAGTCCTGATAGTGGCGGTGATGCTGCATGGCAGGGACTCCACAAGGCACCTGAAGTGGTCGGGAGCCATGATACTGATCCATGACCACTGCAGAGCATCCCACTATGCAGAGAGATTGACAGGAGCAGGATCCACGATGCACACATCTTTCTAGGCAGCACCCCAGATGTGTTCAATAGGACTATGGTCGGATGACCTCGGGGGCCAGGCAAGTAATATTAGGTCTGTAGAGTGTTTATCCAACCACACTCTGTCACAATTTGGGAGGGGTGGGCTGGTGCATTGTCTTGTTGTAGGTACAAGTCTTCTGCAGAGTGCTGTAGATGCATAAAAAAGAGCACGTGTTCTGCCAACAGGTCCCTGTATCACACAAGGGCATGTGTACTAGAGGGCTACTCTCATAAACACCCCCATATGAGGATATCGCTACCAGCCTGACCTGTACCCTGATGACATGAGAGACCCAGAGCTTCATGTGCTTGGCGATGCACTCATACCCGACATTGGCATGTACCTCAACACCCCCATCCAAGCAACCTTTTCCTAGGCGTTGAGGGTCCAATGGTGATGTTTCCATTCCCATGTTAATCACCCAGCCTTGTGATGCGTGGTGAGCAGAGGTACCCTATTGGGGCAGCAGCTTNATGTTTCCATTCCCATGTTAATCACCCAGCCTTGTGATGCGTGGTGAGCAGAGGTACCCTATTGGGGCAGCAGCTTCTGTACCCCGTAGCAAGGATATGGTTCAGGATAGTTATGGCTGCATACAGGTCATTGTTGTTCAGCATTGAATTGGAGTGATCTGCTGCACTGTGACCTGTCTATCTGCTGTCACCAACAAAGCTAGCCGATTGNTGTTCAGCATTGAATTGGAGTGATCTGCTGCACTGTGACCTGTCTATCTGCTGTCACCAACAAAGCTAGCCGATTGTGACCCATGTAATCGATACAATGTACATCACGGAAGTTGTCCCTGGCGGTGGTGGTTTTGCCCAACTCCATGAATTCATAGTACACTCTTGACACGATGGCCTGTAGAAATCCCAGTGCCCGTACGACTTCAGAGATGGAGTGCCCCTTATGTCTGGCCCCAATGATATGGCCATGATCAAATGTGCTAAGATCTTGTTTCTTCCGAATTCTGAGCTCAACTGTTACTCATACAATTTGTTTAAGGTCTGATGATGTTCCAGTCGACGGGGTGACCACAGCACCATTTCAGCAACACAGCATGTGTCTAATTCAACTGCTCATACGTGTAGTATAACCTTATGCCACATGTAAAAAAGGTACACAAACATAGAAAAATCACCAAGGGGAAAACATTACTCTGTATTTTTATGCTGGGCAGACAATTAAAAATAAACATTTTAAATATAACAATAAAAACAGAAACATTTCAGTAAAAAGCATTTACTTTAAAAATATCATACCAAAACTTAATGTTTTAGTAGCCAGTACCAACATTTATCTTATCTCTCTGTCTTTAATTCACAGTTACTACAAAATTAATATAATTTATAGACAAAAAATAAGTAAACATTTCATTTAAACAAAAAATTTGGTAGTTAGTGTTAACGGAAGTGAAAACTTGTGATATATTATCTATTTAAGAAACAGTCAAGCTTACCAGGTGTACACACAGTGATTTTTCAAAGGTTTAATCTGAAAGTGTGAAGATACTGAGAACAAACCAGTCACATGACCACCATTCAAGTGAGTACTATGTGGCTATGCACACTACAGCAGAGTGGAGAGGTTTGCGCGGCTCTTGACAACAATGTCTTGAGAGCCTGAGGGTGAAGCAAGGGGACTATGGAGCAGCACAGGAATGCAAGGGTGGGGTAAAAGGAAGATCCCTGAGAAAACCTGCCAACCAGCAGCATCGTCCAGCATGATTCCCACGAGTGAAAATCCAGGAACAACCCCACCAGGATCAAACCCTGTTTGTCTTGGTGGGAGGAGAGTAGTCTGACCACTGCATCACCGTGGCCCCTACACTACAGCATTATGCTTGTGTGATGAAGGGGCAAAACTGGTGACCAAGTTGGTACTTTTCTGATTCAGTGGCCACTACAACTATGGATGCCCTTTCTGTGGAAAACAATGTTATACAAAACCTCAACATTACAATTTAAGGCACTTATTAATACATCCTTGATAATTAAGGAAAACTGGAAAACGTGATGNACAAAACCTCAACATTACAATTTAAGGCACTTATTAATACATCCTTGATAATTAAGGAAAACTGGAAAACGTGATGTAAAACCCCAAAGTTAAAATTTACCGCATTTATAAATACAATCTCTGTAATTGTGAGGTAGGTTGGGAATTAATCTTTAAAAGTTTTACTACTGATCTGAATAACTTACAATTTGTTTATGGAGTGTATATAGTCCTCGTGTCCAGACATGGTGCGCACCAGTTTGCCATCTTCCAAACTGAACACGTAAATCTTGTTGTCACCACATCCAGCATACAACAGATTGTCTTCTTTGCNAGTTTGCCATCTTCCAAACTGAACACGTAAATCTTGTTGTCACCACATCCAGCATACAACAGATTGTCTTCTTTGCTGACCACCAGCGAGTTGACATCCGGTTTGTCCACTGCATCCCTGCAAAAGAAATTCCACCCTCAGCTTTACTNTTGCTGACCACCAGCGAGTTGACATCCGGTTTGTCCACTGCATCCCTGCAAAAGAAATTCCACCCTCAGCTTTACTATCCTCCACACAGATTTCACATGAATAACAAAGAAAACTTCTGCTATTTATTTAAAAAATCCTAATTCAAAATTTTTTACTATCTTCAGCAGCTATAATTTTATAAATAACAATTTTTATTCTATAGAGTATACACTCTGCCTACTGTACTTCAACAATATTTTTATGGCAAAAAAATATAACAAAATAAGACAATTATGACAAAAAGTACATATGTTATATACTATAATTTAAAAAGGGTACGTAAACTCTGTGATAAACCAGTTTTGTTTTTATAAACACTATCATAAGGAAGAACTGTTTACTAGNGAAAAGGGTACGTAAACTCTGTGATAAACCAGTTTTGTTTTTATAAACACTATCATAAGGAAGAACTGTTTACTAGACATTCATGTAAGAACAGTAATAAACAGTAAGCTATATTTAATGTTAATTACTTGAGTACACATTGTTGTATGTGTATATATATATATATATATATATATATATATATATAAAATTATTAGAATCACAAATTGTTGCTATTTTATTTATACAAAACCAGAGTTAGAAGCCTTACAACAGATAAGCTTGAAATTTTCTTTTNCACAAATTGTTGCTATTTTATTTATACAAAACCAGAGTTAGAAGCCTTACAACAGATAAGCTTGAAATTTTCTTTTCATTTTATGTCATTAATTTTTATTCATATTCATAAAATTGTCATTTTCAATATTTTTTTTACATTTTACTTGTTTTAGTTGTTTACACACACTCTAGTTAATTTTCACCAATTTGTTAATTTTGCATTATTTTATTTTTTATTATATTTTGTTTGTTTTCATTCATGTGTATTAAATTACCTTTACTTAAGAATGTTCCTCGCTCGATTTTTTGTATTTAACTCAATTTTGTTACATTTTGCTTGCATTCATCCTTTCCACTCTATTTCATTGCTTTTTAGTCAATTTTGTAAGAATTTGCATGTTTTTGTTGTTCTTCACTTTTTTTTTGTTCTTTCTATCAATATTGTTTTGTTCAACTTACTTATTTCCATTATTTTTCACGTGTGTTATTTTTTACTCTAACTCACTGATTTTACTCATATTTGTAAGATTTTACTCATGTCTGTCATTTTTATACAGCTGGCTAGTTGTCAATCCTCAATAATCAGCATCTTTAAACAAAAGGACATATACTGACATTGCCAGAATCGGACAGCTTAAAATTTTAAGATAAAAAATGGCAGCTAGAGCCTCATATTTGCCAAATTGGAATTAAAGGTTATTAATAAAACAATAAATTTTGTTGATACATGGGCTGAGCATTTAGGACGTCTAGCGTGCAACATCCCCTCCCTCGTAGCCCCAAGGGGAAGACTGACTGAAGAAAAGAAAACCAACCCATTTAAGTAGGGGAATCATATTATACAACCTTCATATTCCATGCACTAAATTTTACCAATCCAACCACTTTTGAGATACCTTCCTGGAAAGCCCCATGGCCAGTGAGGTAGTAGGAGCATTGTGGCTGCTAAAGCCGACCGTACATGATACCTAATTTCTGCTAGCTTCTGTTATACCCATGGACACAACAAAAGGCATAAAGTTTTTATGGCAGAAGACAGGAAAGAATGCATCAGTTCATACCCACATGTTACCTAAAATGCTAACAGGAGCGGTGCCGCGGAGTTTGCATTACGAGTTTTGCTGCGATCCTGTTCAGACGTGCTTGCAAAAGTAATTAGTTTTTCACCGTCAGTATGAGACGTGCACGTTATTACAAGAGGAGATATCATTCAAGACCTGTTTTTCGTAACATTGGAAGCTTTAATACTGATGTTGCTAAAGATGATAATGTCTTTGTTAAGCAAGTTACTCAAGCTCAAGANCACAAATTGTTGCTATTTTATTTATACAAAACCAGAGTTAGAAGCCTTACAACAGATAAGCTTGAAATTTTCTTTTAATTTTATGTCATTAATTTTTATTCATATTCATAAAATTGTCATTTTCAATATTTTTTTTACATTTTACTTGTTTTAGTTGTTTACACACACTCTAGTTAATTTTCACCAATTTTTTTATTTTGCATTATTTTATTTTTTATTATATTTTGTTTGTTTTCATTCATGTGTATTAAATTTCCTTTACTTAAGAATGTTCCTCGCTCGATTTTTTTTGTATTTAACTCAATTTTGTTACATTTTGCTTGCATTCATCCTTTTCCACTCTATTTCATTGCTTTTTAGTCAATTTTGTTAGAATTTGCATGTTTTTGTTGTTCTTCACTTTTTTTTTGTTCTTTCAATCAATATTGTTTTGTTTAACTTACTTATTTCCACTATTTTTCAAGTGTTATTTTTTACTCTAACTCACTGGTTTTACTCATATTTGTAAGATTTTACTTATGTCTGTCATTTTTATACAGCTGGCTAGTTGTTTTGTCAATCCTCAACAATCAGCATCTTTAAACAAAAGGACATATACTGACATTGCCAGAATCGGACGGCTTAAAATTTCAAGATAAAAAATGGCAGCTAGAGCCTCATATTTGCCAAATTGGAACTAAAAGTTATTAATAAAACAATAAATTTTGTTGATATATGGGCTGAGCTTTTAGGACGTCTAGTGTGCAACATCCCCTCCCTCATAGCCACAAGGGGAAGACTGAAGAAAAGAAAACCAACCCATTTAAGTAGGGGAATCATATTATACAACCTTCATATTCCATGCACTAAATTTTACCAATCCAACCACTTTTGAGAGACCTTATCGGAAAACCCCATGGCCAGTGAGGTAATAGGAGCATTGTGGCTGCTAAAGCCGGCCCTACATGATACCTAATTTCTGCTAGCTTCTGTTATACCCATGGACACAACAAAAGGCATAAAAGTTTTTATGGCAGAAGACAGGAAAGAATGCATCAGTTACCTAAAATGCTAACAGGAGCGGTGCCGTGGAGTTTGCATTGCGAGTTTTGCTGCGCTCCTGTTCAGACGTGCTTGCAAAATTAATTAGTTTTTCACAGTCAGTATGAGACATGCATGTTATTACATGAGGAGATATCATTCAAGACCTGTTTTTCTTAACATTGGAAGCTTTAATACTGATGTTGCTAAAGATGATAATGTCTTTGTTAAGCAAGTTACTCAAGCTCAAGAAAGCTATGTTCTCGTCTCTTTATTGTACAGATTTTCTATTCAAGGAATGACGGTTAATCCTGGTTGCTGTATTTTGGAGGTCTGCCTTTATCGTTGTTCACGTAACAATCCTGGTATAGCTGTTAATTACGTCAGTCAAAATTATGTTTGTGACATATTATGTTGGAAGACTTTTGCTCTATATGAAAGTGTTATAAATCAAACCGCTATTGTTTCAATTGCTTAGGCTCCCGTTTTGTATACAACTAAAAGAATCAAGATGGAGTTAGGTGATGAAATTTGGATGTTTCGTAAATTAGTTGGTACTACTGGTGATATTCATGTTCTTGATCATGTACAATATGTTTATACTACTTAAACACACATGAAGCTTCAGTTCAGTGTTATAGTCCCTAACACGTAGGCCACACTACATACATGAGTCAATGGTTGGCTGCTGACCTATGTCGCAGGCATAACACATTATCTGTTTCGAACATTTAACATCCATTTTGTGAGAACCATTTTTTGATACAATAACCGCACTGCTTACGTACTGTAAGCCTATAAATTGGTGGTACAGGTTGTGTACAATAAGTGTTTAAATGTCTTCCACCATCACTTGTGCAGTGGACCCAGCAGCCAACCATTGACTCGTGTATGTAGTGTNGTAAGTGTTTAAATGTCTTCCACCATCACTTGTGCAGTGGACCCAGCAGCCAACCATTGACTCGTGTATGTAGTGTGGCTGTGTTAGGGACTGTAACGCTGGATCGAAACTTTGTGTGTGTTTTGAACAAAAATAGTAGGTCCTACACACTTGCAACAAGAGGACCATATTTGTTACATAAATGATACTGCTCAATAGGCCAGCATAAAAAAAAAAATATATATATATATATATATATATATATAGAAAGAGGAAAAAAAAATACTGAGGTATAGCATTACATGTCTACCTGGTCTACAAACACCAAAGTAATTTGACCCTCTTGAAGAAGTTTTCCTGCCTAATAAGCATAAATTTTTCAGTCTTTTCAGAAACTTCTTAAGAGTATTACTGTAATTAATCATATAAAAAAACTAACACTGCTGAGGAATAGAGGGAAGAATTGCATCATTAGTGAAAAGCCTATGGTGAATGAGCCTGCCAAGTTCCAATACATGGAGTATAAATCAGGTTTGTGAATAATTTAAGATTTTTAAGCAAAACTTACACAACAAATGAGATAATGTATGTCTGATGCAAGGTTCAACTATCTTTCAGTGCACAACACTTCACACAGCGTAAACACAAAATCTTTTACCAACAGTGGAGCATTACATCATTACATGAAAGTGTCTGCGTGCTACCCAACACTGCAAATGAAAGGTGACTAACTTTGCAGTTGCAATCTGAATGTTCCAGCTCTGTTTGGGGTTGCTGCCAGAGGTGATGGTCTTCCAGTCCCAACCGCTGATCTC
The DNA here is from genome assembly GCA_002778355.1 of Clitarchus hookeri. NCBI lineage: Eukaryota > Metazoa > Arthropoda > Insecta > Phasmatodea > Phasmatidae > Clitarchus > Clitarchus hookeri. The sequence goes on along the minus strand of NQII01000321.1, from coordinate 487,305 downwards.
GCCCGTCAGCCCGGTGATGAGGAACTTATCCGTGGTCGCCATGCTGCACACCTGCACGTCGCTCCTCGCCACAAAGTGGTACTCTGACTCCCTGCATGGCGGGCCAAACCCATCCCCGGGACTCAGGATCTTCTGCAAGCTACAGTCACAACATATCAAAGTGAATCCCTAAAACTGTAGACCGCATGCAAATGAACCAAACACAATTTAAGGTAAAAGTAGAGTAGGTTCCACCGGAGCACTGCACACAAATAAGAACCTGCTATTTTGATTATTTATTTATTTTGTAATGACAGACTAGCATAGTTTTCTTTAAAGTATTATTACACTGAAAAAGAATCACTACACACACATTTAGCATATACTGCTACGGTATGTCTGTGATTAACTGGACATTATCTTTCTGACCACTGGAAGTTATATCCTTCCACAGTATATAAAATTAAACTTTCTCCGGATTTATTGTCTTATGTATATGTGTGTGTGTGTGTGTGTGTNATCCTTCCACAGTATATAAAATTAAACTTTCTCCGGATTTATTGTCTTATGTATATGTGTGTGTGTGTGTGTGTGTCTGTCTGTCAAGAAACACATACATGTTCATTATTATGAAAATTTTTATTGAAGTNGTGTGTGTGTGTGTGTGTGTGTCTGTCTGTCAAGAAACACATACATGTTCATTATTATGAAAATTTTTATTGAAGTGTGTAGGGAATAAAATAAAAGCAATTTCTGAGGGGCACTTTTTAAACACACACATATTTAATTCAAACCTTACGACATGGAACTGAAAATGGCAAGGTCAGGTATGGAAAAGGGGAGGCTGGTGCTAATGGGATCCGACAACCCTGCCCAAAGGACAGACTATTGCTCTGGCCAGCCCAAAGAATGGACGAGTTGAGAAGAGATGGGGGTGGAGACAGAGGGGTATAAAGATTGGGAGGAAATAGGAGAGCCCTGAGAAAACCCCCCACTTTACAGCAGTGCCTGCCACACACCCCCTATATGAGAACTGCCCCTTCACCCGCTGGGACCTGGAATTGAACCAGGGACCTCGTGGGATGCCAGTGACTACCCAAAGAGCAAACCACACTACTTATCTGCCAATTCACTGCAGTTACTGTAGTTACTGTATTCACTTTCATTGTTTATCCCTAGAGGCATACAGGCAAAGATGGTCACCTCAAAATTTTTAATGTCAAAATAAGGTGGGACTAATTTTTTTTTCCATTAGAAAATGAAACAAAACATATTCTTATGTTCAGGTAAATATAGTACTCAAGCCTGTGGCTAAACTATAATGTATGCAATTATGGAAGGGAAATTTTTTTGAGAGATTCCAATTAACCATAAACCAGACATACACTTTGAAGAAATACATATTCTCATTTCAATTGATTTTCAAATAAAGAGTAGGTATAAGAAGAAAGGATAGGTAATTATCTGCATGAAAATTTAATAAACGGCACCCTGGTTTCTTTTTCTTTATTTCAAGGCATGCTAAATCATACAAACACAAATGACAGGATATCAAGAAATTATCATTCAAATGATCACAACATTACGATAATTAAAGGATAGAATAAAAAGAAAACAAAACAACACCACCAAAACACCATTATAAAAAGTTTAATCAACATAACAAGTTACCATTAAACAAACACGCTAACATCAAGGCTGTTGTACTATAGAGTAACATTTAAATACTATCCACACAAAATTTCATGGAAAAAGAAATTACAAACTATATAATTCATATGCATGACTCATACATTAAATACAGAATTTGATGAAATAGTGGAAGTCTCAATGTAATAAATGCAGACCACTAATTTCCACATACATGCAGTGCGACAGTAATACATAGTGTGCTGTATTTGAAAGAAATTAATAAGGTTAAACGTTGGCAGCAAAATAACAAAATGTGGGAAAAAGATGCTTTCGCGACGACTTATGCTAGGCACTACCACATAAGATGCTATTTTATTGATTTTTAATCTATTACACGCCAGTGACTTAAGTAATGTTTTTTAGTCACAAATACCAAAATATTTAATACCCGACTTGAGCAATTTTTTTTTAGCACAATTGTGTCTTTCTAATACCAAAAATTCTGTAATATTTTTTTTTAATTTGGCATAACATAGTGCACTGTAAGAAGGAAATAAATGGCAAAGTATTTCACTAATATTGATATCTGGTACCAAGCCATGAAACAGCTAGCACCTACAAAAGAGTCAAAATCATTTTAAAAACGTACAGCGGCATATCAAATTAGCAGCATGGTGCTTCATTTCAAGCATATTGCAATTCCCTGAAAGCTCTTAGTTACTACACTTACACTTTACTTATATTTAGATACAGTAAAGTTCAAATGAGAAAATAATCCTTGTGCAGCTTTGAGGGAGGAAAAGTAAGAGGGGCAGTGAAGGGGAAGGCTCTCTTGAGTGCCTGCCACTGTAGGGAGGAGGGAAACGTTACACTGCTGACACTATAGTTCATTCAGGGTTACTTCAAACTTTTCTGAAGCCCTGCTAAAGTTCTACTTCCATGGTATTCCTCCGCCTCACGCAAACAAAGCTTAACCAAGTCTAGAAAATTACACCAAAGGGACAATGCACCGCATTCATGCGCGCTCAGTGTAATAGTAATTTGCGTAAGAAATATCGCTTACTAGGCATTACAAACACACCTGTTTTCTCTCCGTTTTTATCAATTATTGATTTAAAATTAAATGTCACAATTTATAAATAGAATATATGTAAAATTTCAATTTAACCAAAAATAAATAACTTTTTTTTATAAACACATGTATAAAACAATTGCGATACATAATTTTAGGAAACAATCAATTATATCACACAAGGAGTGATTTTTCAAAGGTTTGATCCAGAAAGTGTGAAGAAACAGCGAATATACTATATACAACACCAAACTGATAACATCACTCTCTACCACCACGCTGTTAAATACAGCGCCGCGCAACCTGCATTTTTTCGACAGGTAACATGCACGCGTAGAGCAGCTCTCGCTCAGCCACACTTAGCCGCTGCCACTACTGAACTGAACAACTCCACCCCTTCATGCAGCGGCACGCCCAACACGTTTTGGACTTCTGTTCATTATTTTCTCATTTGGATTTCACTATACAAGCTGGCCGTAATACATTTAATTCAAAACAGGGCAGCCATACAGAATCATGACATCATCTGTAACTTTTAAAAAAACTGGGAAAAGAATATCATAAGAAAAAATACATATATTTTATTTTTAAATGTTTTATGCTTAATCATCTAAAAAAATTAATAAAAAAATAAAACCACTGGGGTGCTTTTAACTCCAAAAATCGGGACATATTTACAGACAGCCTACTATGATATGCAACTTTAAGAAATAGAATCAGCGACTCAGTAACTGCCCTGGTACAATAGCTACAGCAGTTATGATTTTGTACATCCTCCAACAGCCAGGTTATAATCGAGTCCAACTATATCTAATACTTTTTTACTACCCCATCAGTACTGTCAATGTTGACTGCATGAACAAAACTATAGAAACAAAAAGGTTGAGTGTACCAACTACAACCTAATTAAACACAACTCTACTGACAGGTACTTAATATACAGATGCAGCACGTTGCAAGTCAACAGTGCCAGTATTCCTACTCAAGTTCTACCAATATCTTATTGAATGTGACTAACAATAAAAACATACAACATTTGCAACTGGGTGTCAGCCCAACAATCAGTCATTTTTCCAATTTGTCTAAATTTTTATGGCTTATTTTAAACTTGGTTTTACATATTGTAAGGTTTCAACTGGAACACCACAATGTTCAACTGTTAAGCATGCAATTCTGCTAATTGCCGCACAACAAGGGTGTGCGGATTATAGCTAAATAAAGGTGAAAACATAATAAAAGTATTAACATCAGCGTTCTTCATACACACCACTTTACGCAATTTTTTTTTAGAACAAACTCTTTAATTCAACATTGTCAGAATAAAATAATAAAGATACAAAAATGTTGAGGATGAAGGCTGACAGCACAAAAGTTTGGTAATGACGCCAGACGATGGCACAGTAATGGATAATGCAGAGTATCATAGAGCAACTTGCGAGATGATTCTGCAAAGGTTTACAGTTGCCTTCTTCAGAATACAAGTATATCAGGCTCTGAAAAAATTTAAAAAATTCAAGGGTTTCTGCACAGAATTGAACCTAAATCCCCTAGGTGAGAAACAACATACAACAATGCTATCCACTACACTACAGATGAAATCATTTGAAAACAATAATGTAGTGAAAAATTACACATTTAATGAATATTTCAACAAAATATTGTATGAAATAGTTATTAATGACTTTAATTCTACATGCCATAGCTTAAGAAACAATAACACGTATGTGACATGTTAATTAACAAAGAGATTTCCATAACTCTAATTACTGTCCTTACACAATCTTATGGTTTAGTTCACCAATTACTTGGACGACAGTGTTTTCATTACTAATGAAAATAACACCGCACAACTACAAGCACTATTGTTTACAAGACAATACGGATATTACCAGCTGTGTTCAATAGTTACGTAAATGTCACTTAGGAGGTATCATTTCTTAAGCAACAGTATATTAAATATTTGTAGTGGAGAGATTTGGGCTGCTTTTAACATTCAGGTCTTGAGAGGTGAAGTGAGGCAAATATGGAGCAGCACTGGAATGCAAGGGCTGGGGAAATGGGAGATCCCAGAGAAAATCCGCTGACCAGTGGCATCATCCGGTACGATTCCCACATGCGACAATCCACGAGCGACTCCACCGGGAATTGAACCCGGTTTGCTTAAGTATGAGGCGAGCAGCCGAACCACTGCACCATCGTGGCCTCTATATTTGTAGTGGCCAAGATTAACATGGTGGTGATTTGTTAATTTGTCACCTTCAAAGATGACAAAATCCTCATAGCTTGTAATACTACTACACTGACTTATCTAACACAAGTTCTTTCATACTTTGTGTTCTCCACTGAAATCTCACATTCTCTTCAAAGTAGGCTACTTTCTCCAAGCATTTTTAACCTTTCGTACATAGTCTTACACAAATTAAAATAAATTTATATTCCTTGATAATAATTATTCAACATTATCTGTTTTATACAGCTCCTTTATACAAAACAAAACTTCTCTACTAGGAACACAATTTCTTTGCCGAAGTCAATATCCTAACATTTTTCAGTCTGAATTACAACTCAAATTAAAAATGATTGTACATTTATTTAAAAAGGCTATTTATTGAGTGAAATTCATACAGCCAAACAATTAATTTTAATTACATTCCATGCAAATAAAACACAATTTCATTGTTTTTAATATGCTTATTTCAATATGGCAACCATTAATTTCTGAATTTAAAAATACATAAATTTATAATACAAACTTTACAGCAACATGAAAGATTTCACTCAAGCAAAATATTTGTACACAAGAAAATGACAATACATAATAATATGGCACAAATATATGTTTTGGACTGTATAATATAAGTCCAAAAATGAAGAAAGGTTGGTGTGGAAGTATGGGAGAGGACACAAGAAGGGGGCAGGGTAATTATTAAGTTTAGGAGCTTTTCTGAACGAAACATCCTAGACCAACAAAAGTTGCATTATTGGGTTCTGCACAGCTTACCTTGTTCATATTCAAGAGGGCGTAATGTTAAAATAAGTAGAACATATAAAATAAATTGTGAAATGTAAGAGCAGTTTGCTTGGTTTGTTTACGTCTATTAACGTCTACCGCCATTATTAATGGCCGCGCATTGCTGATTCTACGCTACCTAGTGGCCATGGATGTCATTACTGGCATTTTAACGGTCTATTTAAAAAAAATTAATCACCATTACGTCTTTGCCGGGTCCAGTAGTGCCGTCNGCTTGGTTTGTTTACGTCTATTAACGTCTACCGCCATTATTAATGGCCGCGCATTGCTGATTCCACGCTACCTAGTGGCCATGGATGTCATTACTGGCATTTTAACGGTCTATTTAAAAAAAATTAATCACCATTACGTCTTTGCCGGGTCCAGTAGTGCCGTCCCAATCCGACGGATTTAAAAACGGAGAACGCAATAACGAGTGCTTCTGTGCGTTATATTGGGCTGTAAACAAGTGTTTCATTGAGTTATATTCGGCTGAAAACTAGTGATTCAGTGCGTTATATTCGCACATGTGGCGGATTTGTGGAACACAGTGTTTTGTCGTGTGAGGTAAGGTTGAATTGGCCGTTGACAGAGGAATTATATCAGGTGAGTAAATTGATATTCTTTTGGTGTGTTTTACGGTTCCTTTAAATCCCTAAAATCTTAAATTCATAGTTTAGTGTAAAACCCAAAAATCCTAGATTAGTGTAAAACCCTACAACCGTAGGTTAGTGTAAAACCCTAAAATCCTAGGTTAGTTTAAAACCCTACAATCCTACGTTAGTGTAAAACCATACAATCATAGGTTAGTGTAAAACCCTAAACTCCTAGGTTAGATCAAAACCCTACAATCCTAGGTTAGTTTAAAAATGTAAAATACTGATTCACCCATCGTGGGGTTAGGTTCTGTTAGGTTAAGTGGGCACATATTAAGAAATTAATTGTACGTTAATGCCCCTCGTATATTCATGTTCTGCATCATTAGTAGAGTGGAAATATACCATTTTCCATGGTTTTTATTTATTTACAGAAAAGCCCCTAAACTTAATAATTACCCAAAGGGGGATTGGAATAGGGAGGCTAATAGGGATTGGGTGTTGTTTAGTAAGTTTAAGATGAGGGAGTGGGAGATAGCAATGGTAATCAGGGGTTGAAGAGCAGTAAGGCAGTGGAACCAGACGGGATAGGGAATGCAGCACTTAAGTTTGGTGGGAGAGAGTTAGTGACATATTTGGAGGTGTTGTTTAGCAAGTCCTTAGGAGAGGGTAAGTTGCCACAAGGTTGGATGGATGCGTTGGTGATCCCAATACAGAGGCAGGGGGAGGATAGGGAGAGGCCTGGCAGCTACAGACCGGCGAGTCTCACATTGAGTACAGGAAAGGTAATGGAGAGGCTGGTGGTTAGATATGTGGTGAATGTAATGAACAAGAGGAATTGGTTGGAGGAGTCACAACATGGTTTCAGAAAAGGATACTCATATGAGATGCAGCAGGCTGGGCTGTTAAGAGGATCAGGTGCGGGCAGTTGATAAGGGGAAGCAGGTGGATGCCTGCTTCATTGGCTTTGAGAAGGCATTTGATAAGGTGCCTCATGGGACCTTGATGAAGAAAGTGGATGAGCTGATACCGGACAAGTGGGTATTGGAATGGATTGTGGACTTCCTCAGGGGGCGAAGACAGGAGTGCCACAAAGAAGCGTACTGGGTCCTCTGTTGTTTACCATAATGGTCAATGACATGGGTTTGGAGATTAGGGAAAAAATAAGACTTTTGCAGATGATTGTGTATTGTATGCAGAGATAGGAGGGAGGGAAAACTTGCNGGAGATTAGGGAAAAAATAAGACTTTTGCAGATGATTGTGTATTGTATGCAGAGATAGGAGGGAGGGAAAACTTGCAGGCAGCAGAATATAAGTATCTAGGAATTGTATTGCAGGGAGACCTCAGATGGAAAAAACAGGTATAGTTCATTTCATATAAGAAGGCCACATTCTTACAGTCAGTGAGTGGCAAATTCACGTATTCAAAACAAACAACGTGCCATTTACAAAATCCTGTATCAGCTGATACACGAACGAACAAAAGTTAATATTACGTTGGCTATTCTGAGTGCACTGCCGACACACATTAGACCAGCCGAAAATATGCGATAAGAAAGAGTTCCAAGGTTAATTAATACATTTTATTGGTAATTATCTAGTTTAGGGGCTTTTCTGAAAAACACAATAAAAATTTAAAATTATGATATATTTCTACTCTACTAATGATGCAGAACACGAATATACTAGGGGCATCGCTTTAAAATAAGTGCAACATATTTTAAAAAATTGAACAAGTTTGTGAGATGACTGTTTCTGACAGTTTGTTTACGTTTATGAACGAAACGTTTTATGCCAACAAAAGTTGTTTTAATGAATTCAGCATAGCTTACCTAGTTGATATTGAAGCGGCCGTAGTGTTAAAATAAGTAGAACATATTAAAAAAAACTTGCGAAATATGTTTGTTTGTGTCTATTAACGTCAGAGGAATTATACCAGCCCCCTACCTAGGTGAGTCAATTTACATTCTTTTGGTGTGTTTTACGGTTCCTTTAAATCCCTGCAATCCTACATTCGTATTTTAGTGTAAAACCCAAACATCCTAGGTTAGTGTAAAACCCAAACATCCTAGGTTAGTATAAAACCCAAACATCCTAGGTTAGTGTAAAACCCTACTATCCTAGGTTAGTTTAAAACCCTAACATCATAGGTTAGTGTAAAACCCAACAATCCTAGGTTAGTTTAAAAATGTAAAATAGTGATTCGCCCATCGTGGGGTTAGGTTTTGTTAGGTTAGGTGGGCACATATTACGAAATTAGTCGGACGTTAATGCCCCTAGTATATTCGTGTTCTGCATCATTAGTAGAGTAGAAATATATCATAATTTTAAATTTTTATTGTGTTTTTCAGAAAAGCCCCTAAACTAGATAATTACCTTGCATAATATTGTTGGATTATTTTTTCTAATAATCTGCTGAAATTTTTTTCAAATTCCTTTCGTTCCGAGTTAGTAATAGAACAACAGTAAACTTTACAAAGACGCGACCTCTTGAGAAAAAAATGTGGCTCAGAGCACACGCTGAAATGCTGTGCACGCCATCTGTGGGGTTGTTTTTGAAGCACTACAAGCCTGAAGAGAATAGCGTTCGTTTGCTATATAAAATATATTTACGAACAGATACCAATAGTTTTATTTTTCACGAGTTCTGCATAATTTTTAAAGTAACATATATTTTGTGTACAGCTTTTACGAACGACCCTACACACGCCCTTCAAACCTCTCGCCGCCTGCCGCGGCCACCCAAGTAGTTCACTAATTGCAGCACAACGCAGCACCTCCTGGACACGCTGACTCGTCGCAACAAAGCCAGTTGATGGTGAATGGATACATAAACTAAAAGTAAATATTGGCGCGGTGATCATCAACTGTCAAGAATGTGGCCTTCATATATGGTACAGAGTATAGAGAGAGTGGTCGCAAAGGAAAGAAGGGGTTTGCGAAGGGTGCTGAAGGGAGTCAGCTGTGAGGTGAAGGAGAAGGTATGTGGCACAATGGTATGGCCGATGTTAGAGCATGCGGCAGCAGTATGGGACGCGTACGTGGAGGTGGAGAAGTGAGAGATAGAGAAGGTGCAAAGAAGGGCAGCAAGATGGATAAAGGGTTGGTGGAGACGACAGGGGCAGGATGGTGAGGATGAAGGGAACTATAGGCCATCAGTGATGATGAAAGAAATGGGGTGGAGTTCGTTAAAGGACTGGAGGAAAGTTAAAAGGCTGGTCAGGATGGTGAATGGAAAGGGAGAGTGGGGAAGTCTACGCTGCCAGCTCTATAAGGGGGTGTTTAGAGGGAAAGGAAACAACAGTGGGAAGCTTCAGAGGGTGTAGAGGAGAATGGAGCGGGGTAGGCACTCTATGCTTATGAGGTCTGTGCTGTGAGGGAGTGGAATGTGTTGTGGGAGGAATTGGTATCTGTGAGGGGGGTTGGAAAGTTCAGGAAGGGCGTGGAAATGGAGTTTGGTCGCGTAGGGGAGAGGTGAGAGAGCTCGCCACCAGGCGGTAGCCTAATTGCAGGTGTTGGTTATTACTATTATTATCTATTATTATTATGATGCTCCCAACAAAAAGTCAGAAACTGTCAAATTGGAAACGTACATAAAGGGAGAAGGGGGACGTGGTTATGCAAAAATTCAGAAGTAGAGCCTATAGGTTTTAGATATAAAAACAGTGTGGAATCTATGTAATTTCAGTGAAAAGCTGGAATCACAATAGCCCAACTGACACGACAAAACAGCTCTACACATCTGAGCTCGATAGAATTTCATATTATATTTTATTCAGCACACCCGATGATATATTTCCAACAAGAGTGGTAGCTAGATGTTGGAAAATGCTGAAACAGCAAAGTTATCCTTATAACATCCAATATTTATGATTTAATACTCAAGATAAAGTGAGTGTTTTTTTTCTTTTGACAATATTTAAATCCATTATAGAAAAAATATTTAGAAACCAACCGGACAGTTATTTTGGTGCCAAGATATTTTACTCTTTATACAGTACGGAAATAACAATAAAATTTTGTTTTATAAAGTTGTATTTACATTCTTTGCACGCCTCGACGAGCCCAACACGACAGAAAGTAGAAATAGAACCTACTTTTGTCAGGATATAGTTTTGTTAGAATGACGTCACAGTGACCTTGCTTTTCATTGGCTGCTACTCAGATTTTGTTGTGTCGAGTTCATCGGGGTATTGTGACTCCAGCATTAGGGAGAAACAATATTTAATAGTGTGAAGATGTTGCTACATCACCATGGCCCAATAATCTATTTAGGGATTCTTGAATACAAAAATTATCTTCTTAACAAATGAAGTACTATTCTGCTGAACATAAAAAAAATAAAATATCATGTTCATGTTTTTGCAGAAAAACTCTTTAAGTAAGTAACTATCACTGATCATCAGCTTGTTTGCCCACAACAAATAAAAATGTATGTATAACTGTAAAGCACACTAGCCAACCTAGGCTTACATATTAGCTCTAGTACTAACTGTTGCCAATTGTGAAACAAATTGTAATCTACTTTCTACTCTGTCAAGATTTTTATGGTATGTAGCCTCTATAATAAAAATTTTGCATCTTATGACTGGTACACAGCAGCGTCCAGTAAAAATTTTTTCATTCTACACCTATCCAGTTGTCCACACAAATGGCTCCAGACGTTCTTCCACAGGAAGGGAGTTATTGAGCGTTTCAATGCTTTCCAGTGTCTGGTTCAGGATCATGTGGCACCGGTTCAGCTGGTGAGATAGTTCGTGCACTTTTCCGAGCTTCTCGGCGTACTTAGCGTACTTCTTCTGCCGCTCCGTCATCGTCGTCATCAGGCGCGATATCTCAAAATCCACGTCGCGCACCCTGCCGATGAGGTGGCTCTGTTCCGCGCCTACCACCTGCCCGCAGATCGCCAAGTGCTGCTGGTAGTGGAAGCACAGCCCCAGCAGGCCGCTGGGGTCCAGTCGTTCCAGAACCTCTGGGTCACGAACTGCTGGAAGGTTTAAAGTGCCACGCATTATCGGCAAGAACATAGGCACGCTCTCCAGCCGCAGGAGGTCCGGATCCTTGCCGGGCATTTCCGCACTCACCGCTGGCTTCACGACCACTATGTTGTGCCCTGACCCCGACGACCTGGTGATCAAGGAGAGCTGCCGTTTGTTCGCCATCCCAGAACCACTTCTGCTTGAAGGGCTGGAGGCACCGCCCCCACTCAACGACTTGCCCCTCTGCAACTGGCCCTCGTGCTTCTGGGTTAGCTTCGGGGAGTCCCCTATGGGTCTGTTCACGGTGTACGAAATGTATGGCAAGTCCGAGTCCGAACAGATGCTTGGACCAGGTGATATACTACCGGGGCGACCTTCATCTTCTTCGCCTCTGCCATTCTGACTAGGTGCAGACTTCCCACGATGGAACTGGGACGTCCTCGAGAACCCTGTGCCTTGAGAATGCTGGGTGCTGTTTTCCGACCCCATGAAAATGATTCAGTTGAGTGATTTTTTTCACAAGCTACTAAATCACGTGAAAATGATGTTTGAATCGGCACCGAAATCTATCTCTCACTGAACGTGGAACTGTTGCATCACAGCAAAATATATATACTACATAGTGTGACTGTGCATAACTTACTCAAAAGTAGCAACTTCTCCGTAAGTATTGGACGCGAGCAGAAAATTCCCACAAGCAGAAAATGTTTGCGCAAGCACTGTATTGTAAAATAATTTATCAACCATCTTTACACTTGACTTATTTGTTTATTTTCTGTGAAAGTTGAAAGACTGCATTACCACACACTTTTGTTTATTGAGATAAAAACAATGTACAGGAAAACACAAAACTAACGTAAAACCACATGTCACTGTGGTTTATTATCACAATGTAACGTGATATTAAATAAATATTCATTTACTTACTTTGTAATCTTTACACAACTGTTAATTTATTTTTAAAGTTGGTATACTTAATTGTGCTGCAGTCTAGCGTTACCTTCGTCAAACCTTGAAAATGCTCAAAATGGCGGTGTTTTGTTATTGAAAGTTTTAGGGGTGAGAATTAAGTTTGTTTTTCTCGCCAATTGCTCAGTAACACCTGTGTTTACATCCAAGACACATCAATGTCTATTGACATTAAAGGCAAGTTACGAAAAGCTCAAATTAAAATTTTGTGTTCACGAATGCTTACGATCGATATCGATGTAGAATTTGCAGCCTTCGCAGGTTTAAAAAAAAAAAAAACTTTCTCGCAGATATTAGGTTGCAAGCTGTGCGGTGACCGGTCCGGCTATTTGTTCTAAAAGGCACGTATCCCAACGAAGGGATAATGATAATTCAAGTACTTCTGTGCGTTTACAATATTTAGGTCAGTATGTTTCTCATACATCCTTTAAACTCAAAATAATATNTCCGGCTATTTGTTCTAAAAGGCACGTATCCCAACGAAGGGATAATGATAATTCAAGTACTTCTGTGCGTTTACAATCTTTAGGTCAGTATGTTTCTCATACATCCTTTAAACTCAAAATAATATTATACGCACACTGATTAGATTATGACAAACATACGATGGGTTGGGACATAAGTAGAAACTGCATCACAGCACATTTGAAAATTATGTGAAACGAGCAAATGCAGTGCCTTTGCACTGGGTCAGAATTGAACCCATGACCTTCTGACTGAATAATACTCAAGTAAATTAAAAGTGACCTTAAGGGAATATCAGATGTAACAGTAGACATTACTATACACACAAACCCTTGTGATTCATCCAGATGTACTAAGCGGAGTTTGAGTAGGATAATCTAAAGCCCACTTTGGCTTTTAAATTAATAGAAAACAATGTATATTTTCACAGTTAACTGTGCTGTTGGAGATGTCATTCATTTACCATCTAGAGTTTTAGGGCTACAATCTGTTTAGGTGAACATGTTCTTTTTACAAACAAACATTGTGTCATCCTCTGGGAGAACATGAGTTAACTCTTAAAACAGAACCATCTGTATGCAGTTTTGTGGTTCTCCAAAACTTTCACAGTGCTGTTCCTAACTGTCAGTCGAAACTACTGCCTGCTACGGGTCNTTTCTTTGGGAGGGTCTGATGTAAAGAAGTTACGTGTCGGACCTTAAGTTACATGGAGCAAATGAGTTGAAGAAATTACTCTAAAAGATAGAATATGTGGATTATAACTTAGTGTTACGTGCATATTTATTCACTACAATGATAAAAGTTATAACTCTTGGTATGTTATGGACAGAAAATAAACTTGAATTTGTTACAAATTGTTATTTACATATTGCAGTATCTTTCAGGGTCATAAGGGGTTGAGGGGAGCTGGCCCAAGTGGAGCTCCCGCCACCCCCTAGTTTGGATTCTTGAACATAAGGAAGGGTGAACTGCAGTGAAGGAACATGGGAGGGCTCTGTGCTTCCTGGATTGTGTATATCACTACATCAGTGATCCATGTCTGTGGTCAGGGAGAAGAGGATGCTGGGAAATATTGTTTCTTCATAGGCAGCTGTGCATTCTGTCCTCACCAACACCTTCACGGTGCTGCAAAAACACAGATTAAATAATGGTCTCCCACCATTGTCAATGGCACACTGCCCCCTTTAGCATACTTCTGTCTTCATACCCCTCCTGCCAATGTGCAGTGCTTGCCAGTTCCCAAGCTCCAGTCGGGACCTGTGCTGACTGTACAGTAGGTTTTATTTGGCTTAATGTCTCATCGCAAGCGAGGTTTCTGAACATGTAAGCAGTTCTTGACCGTCAAAATCAGGAATGATCTTTGGATTTGCCGAGAGTGATTTCAGAAAACAACCACCATCCAAGGATGGCTAAACTGGGAATCAAGCCTGGCTCCTAAATGTGAATGTTCCAGTGCAATCTTGCTTGGTACTGTAAATTTAAACATAAGTCCTACCTTAGTATCACAGTTGGACCACAGGCATAAGTACAAGGTTAGACTTATCTCTGGGCGTAAAATATGTCTTTTTGAAAATTGCATTCTTGTAGTAACAATTATTCTTACGTCTCAAGAAATAACACTTTGTCAATCTCGTAGGTGTCTAGAATGTATTTAAGTATTCTGTTGGTAAACATTTTCTGTACTTGTTGAATAATTTTTCTATTTCAAAATAAATTTATATTTGGCTACGTTTGTACTCACAAGATTCATACAGTTATTTTGGTATAAATTACATACAGGTGCATATCATAATTTTCTGCCACTTATGTGTATTTTTCATTCTTTCACGATATGTCTATGATATAGATATAGGTTACTGGGGGTATCAATTTGTGTCAAATGTATGAAGTATGATTGTCTGTTTGAATGGGAAAAAAACGTAGTGAGAAGAGTTTACTCAAAAGGACATTAAAACAGTTTACCAAGATTGTAGAGACTGAGTCTCTACTTTAAATTTGAATTTTTTTGTTGTAAAGATGTAACTTAGGCCCTTCTTTCACCAAGTGCCAAGACATGCTTAAAGAAACACTGTAAATGTCTATTTTAAAGAGTGTTTTGTTTTTAAAACTTCAAAATATAAGAGCAAAATTGTACCTAATATCATATCATAGTAATACCACTAGTGGTATTTCTTTGTTATGATTTTGTGATTTATATTGTAAAAATATATTGTCGTAGTTTGTTTTCCACTTTATTAAGATATCATTTGTTTAAGTGACTGATCTTTGTGCACACAGGACACATGGCAGACTGCTGTAGTTTCTCTAAAGCAGGGAGTGTAAGTTTTTAAGGATGTCACAATTGTCCAGATCATCCTTATGTTTATTTGGTTATCCAAGTGTTATATTCCATGTTTTTTTTTTTTTTTATATATATAAATATAAGTTGCAGTGTGTGCTGTATTTTGTGATGAGTGCTTTGTCTTATACTTCACCACTGTTCTCACAATTGTTCATATTGGCCAATTAGAATATCCTACAACACTGGTGGTCTGCAGCATGACACCAGCACGTCAGGCAATAAGAGTATATACCAAAGAAATCAGTGTGGGTCAAAAATTTAGTTATCAGACACTCAGGATGAAAAAAGGACATTCACACTGGAAAAGGAGATACTTTCGTCAAGGACAGTGTAATTTCATTAGGCCTAATGCCACTTTACTGCAGAAACAAATTTTTTTTCGTAAATACGTATATAGCTTAATCATAATAATATTGATGAAATTATTTTATCACGTCATTAACATTTCAAGTAAACAATTCCCAAAAGGGTAATTAATAACATAAGATAACGTTTGAATTATCAGTTACCATAAAATACGAAAGCTAAGACATACCAGGAAAATAAACTTCTATGCTTAAAGTTGTTTAATATTTAAATAGGCCTACACACACTGCAGTACAAAAAATGAATTAAAGTGAGAAATTAAAAAAAAATTTACTTTACTTAAACTTATTTTTCTTGGTTAGTAAAAAAACGCACAGATGTTTCTATATTTATAGTTAGCCACGGGGCTATACTAGGAGAGAGGTACAAACAGTAGGAAGTTTGAGAGGTTATGGAGATGGACAGGGGGGGAGGCAGTCCATACTGGTGAGAACTGTGAGGGAGTGAAATGTATTGCGGGAGAAGTTATAATGAAATCCAAATCAGAAAATAGTGCGCAGAAGACCTAAACGTGTCGGGAGAGTCCATTTCCAATGCACGAAGGGGTGGGGTTGTTCAGTTCTGTAGTGACAGCAGCTGAGTACAGTTGGGCGAGAGCTGCTTCGCGTGTGCATATTACCTGTAGAAAAAACATAAGTCGCACAGCGCGATAGTAGAGAGTGATATCAGTTTGGTGTATAGCGCCAGCACTGTCACGTGGTTTCCCTCCCTCCAGTGGCAAGCGTTCCGAACAGCCCTCACCCTACACTGCCTCGTCTACCTTCCCTCCCTCAAAGCTGCGCAAAGATTATTTTCTCATTTGAAATTTACTACTGTGATGGTGAAGGGGGTTGGGTGATTTAGGAATGTGTTGGAGCGTGAAAAGAGATGAGGGAAGGAAATGCTTGCCACAGGGTGATAGCTCAATTCCAAGTTGTAAGATATTATTATTATTATTATTATTAAATAAATGTTGACATCACAACTAAAACTGTTTCACAAAAACTGATATCAAAATAATTAATATACAGATAACTTACTGTCTTTTATCGGGTTGAAAAAGCCTAACATTTTTAATCACCATGCAAAATATGGCCGTACATATAAAAAAATTCTTAAGGAGGAAGACATGCCCTTCTTTTGCTGAATGTAGGGTAACCCTCACCTTGATATGTTTCACATGGACTGGACTAACAGTAAAAGCAGGCAGCTGCATACTGGAACTGTTTATTTCGTCATGCACTCAGCACACCTGAGCCGTCAGTGACCTACTTGGACAACATCGATGATGATTGTGACATCATTTTCTGGAGGACTTTGCTGTCGACAAGAACACTTCATCAAATACTGCTATGATTAACATTGCACAAGCCCCTTTTATGTATTCATGTAAAAAAAATTCAGTTTGAGATCAGCAATCAAATTTGACTGTTCAGGAAACTGTGTAGTAATACAGGAGATGTTCATGTATGGTTATGTACAATTAGTGTATGGTGCATAAAATAATGTTTGCCCACCCCCCTAAAGGATTTTTGGCATTTATTTTTAAACCACCACTTTTTAAATCCTCACCTACATCCCAAGCCTCCTTGGATACATGTATGGTGGAGTTAGGCTGGATTTATAAACTACGCAACATACGTAAGAACACAACGATGCAACGCAAGAAAATTACGATCGTTTATAAACATTGCATAGCGCAAGACGTCACCAACATTGTAAAATGAAAATACCAAACAAGTACAAAATATTTATTTCCATAATAAGTTTCAATGAACATTTTTTTTGTTTGTTTTTCAAACATATTTGTTTAGTATAGACATTTTTTTTAAATTTTGAGCTTTGTGAAGTTACTGGTAACTTATATAGTTTTTAAATGCCTGAGTAACGAATTTCTAAGGAAACTATTAAATTTCCTCAGCAAGATGGCAATACTAAAATATTTTAATACGTAATTATACTCTTTATTTATGATTCAACGCATAAATGTAAGCATAAATTCATTGTACAAGCAAATAATATAATAATAATAATAATTGTAAATCACAGTCTTTTGTATGAGCATAAAACAATTTAACAATAGATTACAACTAATTCAGAAAGTGCAAAACGCAAGCAAAAAAGGAAGAAATTGAAAGTTGACCAACTCTTGCGTCCTGTGTAGTTTATAAACTGTAGCTTTGAAATATGTAAGTTCTACTGTTTGCGTTTCTTGCGTAGTTATAAACCCGTCCTTAATGTATAAGTTTGGTTAGGCCACTTTTGAACTCAACTTGACTAGTTACTATGACACATGTAGTATTACAGAGAACTGTACATATGCGCAAACACCAGTTTTACAGAATGCATCATACATTGTTATACACATANGTGTAGTATTACAGAGAACTGTACATATGCGCAAACACCAGTTTTACAGAATGCATCATACATTGTTATACACATATTCCATTTTAAATCTATTTGTAGAGATCTACAAAATTTCATTATTATTTGACGACAGAATAAACTTCAAATACATATGCATTTGTATTGCTTTCGACAGTCATATAGTTGATTTAACACGCTGTGGATGGCTTTGGACCAATAGGAAATGAGTGATGGGATGGTCAAATTGTGTCGAACCAAGTCAAAAAAGAAAATGTGTACTCACAGTTACGTAAGCCAATAAACAAATTATATAAACTCTGATATAAAGGATGGTGAAGTGTAGCAAGCAACCATATAATGTGAATTTTACAGGTCCCAATATAAATTTTGTGCTGTTGTAACTATCTCAGGTCATCCTAGCCACTTCAGGACATTTCCTCTGCCAAATTGTATGCACTGTCCTCTCTTAAATCTTCTCCTATGGCCTCTGGCACTCCACTACAAGATGAAAAGCGTAAATGAGATTGGGAGATCTTTTACTAATTTCCATCAATTAAGGGTTACCCTGCCCAGAGCTATTTTGCGCATGCAAGACCTCCAAACATGTGAGCTCCAAAGCTGTCTCTCTTCACACCAAGGGCTCAACTGATGTGCAGTTTTTCCATCAGTGACTTACTTGTACATGACTTTAAGCAGTGACCTATATTTTTATGGCACACTAACAATGATAAAAGTATGATGCTTGTCTGAAGAGAGCTCTGAAGTTTGTGTACATAGAAAATTTAGCAGCTAAAAACTGATTTTAAAACACTTAAAAAAAATAATTCTTGGGAGTTTAAATGTGAACTTGAAACTTGTGTTTGGGCATGAAATGTTTCTTAAATGCTTTTTATGTTCAGACACCACCACAAAATATAAACTGTTTATGAATTGTGTATTTTCTACCAGACCTGTGCAACACAACTCTCAGATTCCCTTATAAACATCAATGTAGGAAGGCAAGAAAGGGTGGGAAAAAAATGTAATGTGGAAGTGTGCTGAGAATAGTAAAATTTTGTTTTAGTGTGCTTAGCTTAAATCTGTCTAATGTAGGTATGATGCTGTGCCAAATTTTTTATCCTTGGGTTATTCCACATGTAATCAACCAATTTTGATTATTCTTTTGCCTCATTATTTTATAATTTTCTAAAACTTTGGCAGTGCTTTCTACTACCCTTCCTAAGCCAAGCCTTAAATTTTTAGATTAAAAATAAAAAAATGTATCCCTGGGATATAGCCAATCATCTTGAAAGGATGGTGGGGTACTTTTGTATAGGCTGTAACTTTTTTTTGCTAAAAGAGCTATACATTTTCAACTTGTATATGTGTAATTTTTTAGGCATACTTAAATTATCATAGTTTTATAGTTTTCACAATTTTGTGGATGTAACTAAAAAAACCTTCAATTTTCAGTAAATTTTGAAATTTTAAATTTAATAGGCAAATTTTTTTGCACGGTACTTCCTCGTGACTACTTTGTGTGGCAGAGAAATAGTCTTCTTATTCTGGTTCTACACTAAACAAAATTCACGAAAGTTGAAATTTTTGAAAAGATAGGTTTTTCAGGCCAAAAAAAACTTTATATGAGACCAACTTAAAAAAATCTATACATGCATGAATTTCAAAGCTCTCTATATACTTTTTTCAGGAAAAATAGTTTGCCTTGTTCCTTTGAGTGGTAAAAAATTTCAGATCATAGAATATCATATTATGAAATTTGAAACAACATTGAAATGTTTTATTTATATTTATTTTATTTATTTATTTATTTTCATTCAGTTGAACCCACTTTGTAGCCATGCTACAGGGCTATGGAACAAGTCAAGTTAAATATGATGCATATTTACAATTAGCATATACATACATACAATAAAAATCACATAAACAACATGCAAGAAATAAACAAAAAATTATCACAAATAACATAGATAAAAAGCTCCACACAACACAATATTTAAAATCACTTATCTTGTTTATTGCTCATTAAAACTATGAGCTGTACAGTACACCTTTCTCACAGTAATTTTCAAGTGATCAGCCATACCATAATGTTGCTCTGCAACAATGTTCTTGATGAAACCGCAGAGCGAATTGCCACATGTGAGGTCAGGGCTTCGAGGTGGCCAGACAAGTGAAGCTGGTAATGCAGGTGATCTACGGCCAATCCAGCGTTCTGGGTACACCTCATTGAGATATTCCAGCACCAAAATTGCAAAATGGGGAGGCACACCATCGTGCTGAAACTAGCAGTCCCCTGTGATCCCCTGGTGTTCCAAAAGGGGTATGAAACAGGTCCTTAACATGAGAAGATATTGATGTTGGTTGACAGTACCATCAAAGAAATATGGTAAAATAATGATTTTACACTATCTTTTCAGTAGATGATTGGTAATAAAAGTTGGACATAATACATTGTGGCAATTCAAATGCAAGTGAATTAAATTAAATCAGACAAACAAGACAANCAGTTGAACCCACTTTGTAGCCATGCTACAGGGCTATGGAACAAGTCAAGTTAAATATGATGCATATTTACAATTAACATATACATACAATAAAAATCACATAAACAACATGCAAGAAATAAACAAAAAATAATCACAAATAACATAGATAAAAAGCTCCACACAACACAATATTTAAAATCACTTATCTTGTTTATTGCTCATTAAAACTATGAGCTGTACAGTACACCTTTCTCACAGTAATTTTCAAGTGATCAGCCATACCATAATGTTGCTCTGCAACAATGTTCTTGATGAAACCGCAGAGCGAATTGCCACATGTGAGGTCAGGGCTTCGAGGTGGCCAGACAAGTGAAGCTGGTAATGCAGGTGATCTACGGCCAATCCAGCGTTCTGGGTACACCTCATTGAGATATTCCAGCACCAAAATTGCAAAATGGGGAGGCACACCATCGTGCTGAAACTAGCAGTCCCCTGTGATCCCCTGGTGTTCCAAAAGGGGTATGAAACAGGTCCTTAACATGAGAAGATATTGATGTTGGTTGACAGTACCATCAAAGAAATATAGTAAAATAATGATTTTACACTATCTTTTCAATAGATGATTGGCTAATGTCTCAGGGAGACATTTTTTTTAAATCTAAAAATTTGAAGCTTGACTTAGGAAAGGTAGTAGAAAGTACTGTCAAAGTTACAGGGAAATCAAAAATGGTGGCAAAATGCATTTGTGTATGTGTCGTGATAAAGATATTAATGTTTTAGCATTATTGTGTGATCTCTGTGAGCTAATAAAAGTTGGACATAATACATTGTGGCAATTCAAATGCAAGTGAATTAAATTAA
Source organism: Clitarchus hookeri (assembly GCA_002778355.1). Taxonomy (NCBI): domain Eukaryota; kingdom Metazoa; phylum Arthropoda; class Insecta; order Phasmatodea; family Phasmatidae; genus Clitarchus; species Clitarchus hookeri. The sequence goes on along the minus strand of NQII01000321.1, from coordinate 466,199 downwards.
ATCAGACAAACAAGACAAGCACTATGGGTAATAATCAAAGTAAGTTTGTTAATAATAAACACAAATATTTTATAATTAATTATCTTAAAATTCTGAATGGTGGTGGTCAGGAGAAAAATATAAATCATTGAACTATTTGGAATTTTATTAAATAGTAAAATCTAATGATGATCAAAAACGTAGAAATTTAAACTGAAGCAAAATATACTAACATTTTCCCAGCTCTCTTACATGTAATAAGACTAAACATAAATTTTATTTATTGCTGATCATGTGCATTAGCAGAATGAAATAGGAATTTTCATGTACGCTACATTCAATGACTGGGAAAAAATATAAATATCTAGGCTGTTCATGGTAAAGTGAGCGCTTTTGAGGCTTTTGTTACTTTTTCCTTTTAGCCATTTTTTGTCCTTTAACCACCTTTTTAAATAAATATTGCCATGTAATTAATAAACACAGTGCGTATATGCTACCGCACTCGGAAGTTAACTCGAAAGTTAACATCTGGAAGGCTAAAATAAAATATATTTACTGACTATTATTTTAGGTGAGGGGGCTTTCAAAAGTGCTAACTTTATCGTGAATAGCGTATAGACATTTTATCAGGAAACAATTTTTGGAGGTTGTTTGTTTTAAACAGATGTAATTGTAATTAATGAAAAGTTCCCTGGCTTAGCTAACACAAAAGCAGTTATGGTACATTGGATGCACCTCAGTTACCTGTGATATGTTCAAGAAATCCAAATAAAATTTAGGATTAAGTGTTGTCAATATTTTGGAAGTGAAGTATCAAGAAATAGACATCTTGATGACTGTGTTAAAGCTTACAGACCTTGATGGCTGCATGTTGATGCTGAGAACCATCTCATTCCCTCCAGGAAGAACACCTCAACTATATTGGTTGAATGACACTACAAAAGATGATTAATTTGTGTTTTAGAGCCTCTTGATATTCACCCACACATAAATAACTTCAACTCATGCCCCTTGAGAAATGTGAGCATTATATCGGCTGGCCTTCAAACCATAAATCAGCAAAACTCTAATCTTAGGATGGGTTGCTCTTTAAGTGTTACCAAAATGAGAGTTCACTACAGTCAAAATGTTTCATCAGAAATTGAAATGAATTTTAATAGTGCTAAGTAAACTCAGACTTAATCAAAACATTGCTAAGCATTACTTTGTTTCAAGGAAGAAAAAGCTGATTAGCAATTTAAATTTCAACTAGTATCCTTAGTAACAGCTGTAGCAATTAAAATTTTCCAAAGATATTTAATCAATAATTTGAACAAATTCTGATTTTATTATTAAATGAGAGGTGATACTAACTTTACAGCAGCAAAAATCTAGGGGCTTGTGAATTAAGCTGTTAGATTTGGGCGAGTTTCCTCACATGTTAAAGGTGTCGGACCCCAAAAAATTAATAATTTTATACTTTACCAAAAATTGTTTAACTTGTACACATTGTATGTGATGACATTTCCCTAGAACAAAAAAGTAAACTTATACCATGGGCTACCATGTGACACGTGTGTAATTACCAAATAACGAGCCATGTATATGAAAAGAAAAAAAAAAAGTGAAATACAGTATTGAAATTTATTTTGCATATTTTAAAGATTTTTTTAAATGTATGAAATGTTATTTGGTGATTACATATATGTTAGGCAGTAGCCCACAGCATTAGTTTATGTTGTAATTTTTTTCATGTGCACAACTTAGTTAATATTAATTATTACAACTGCAACAAAACAAGAATTTTGTATTTTACATCAAATTATTCAAAAAATATAAAGTGTAAAAAAATTTTATTCCACGCAAATGTTATTACATTCAATGCATATGAGTTAAACAATGTTTGGTGCAATTATAAAATAATTAATTTTTTTAAGGTCCAACCTTTAATGGACAAAATTATTAAATGGTAAACCATGAAATATGTTTAATGAATATTATTATATTGCATATGGCAACACAGCATTATGTACTCAGGATCTTCTATTTATATGCATGATGACCAGAAATACCCTGAAGTACTGCACTGCCTTTTGAAAAATAAAAAGTAATATAGTGTCCATTCCACTTCTCACAATAAATTTTGCTCTTAACATATAGTTTATTAGCGTAACCCAAGTAAAAATTTCTGAACAAACTTCAATAATGCCAGTGTACAAATAAAACTTGCATTGAATGAGTAGATTATTAATCAAAATACATGAAGTGAAAATTTTTTTCTAATGTTTTGAGGCAGAAAATTACAATATTTTAGTAACAGTCAACAACAGTACATTATCTATTAGCAGTAAATCAACATTATTAGAAAAGTTTGGGCAGCAATCCATTGTAGTAAATTAGGCCAACAAATGTTCTGAATATTTATTTTATGTATCAAATACATGTTTGGTGCATGTACAAATTGCATTTTAAGTTTTCTGTATTTGTTTGTGTTAATTGAATTTTGTTGGAGAAATACATGTAACTTACATNTATTTATTTTATGTATCAAATACATGTTTGGTGCATGTACAAATTGCATTTTAAGTTTTCTGTATTTGTTTGTGTTATTTGAATTTTGNCTTACATTTGGGAAAATTTACACTTGTGCTCGAATTTAATTTAAATAGCTATGTTTGATAAAAAATGTAATTATGTAATGTTTTAATTTCCAGTAAGTTTATATGTAATTTTTTTTATTAAATACAGACTTTTTTTTTTGGGAATTATCACTTTAAAAGCAAAAGGTTATAAGGTATTATTCATGCCAAAACTTGAATACTATTGCTTATAAATACAACTACAGCTGTTTGTGAATGTAACACATGCATTATGTCTTGTTTATAAATGTAGGTTAGCCAGATTATTTACCAAGTTCTTAAGATTGTTTTTAAGATATTTCACTCTTGATTGCTGTCATCCTGTCGGGCAAATCTTGTCAGTTACAGGTTGACGAGTTATGCATCGAGTACATACAGGGAAAATTTAAAAATTTTGTTGTGTGAGTATATGGTGGATATAGTAGAAGGGGATGGCTGTATGGTGGGCAGAATAAGATCAGAAACGGTTACTCATGTGAAATACAGGCCCAATTTTATAAACAGGCACACATAGCATGTGTCCAGGGGCACAAGAGGTTTGGAGCGCAACGTTTGAGCCAGGAAAAAATTACAAAAAGGAAAAAAGTTTAATNTCATCCTGTCGGGCAAATCTTGTCAGTTACAGGTTGACGAGTTATGCATCGAGTACATACAGGGAAAATTTAAAAAAAATTTTGTGTGAGTATATGGTGGATATAGTAGAAGGGGATGGCTGTATGGTGGGCAGAATAAGATCAGAAACGGTTACTCATGTGAAATACAGGCCCAATTTTATAAACAGGCACACATAGCACGTGTCCAGGGGCACAAGAGGTTTGGAGCGCAACGTTTGAGCCAGGAAAAAATTACAAAAAGGAAAAAAGTTTAATTTGGAATCCTGAAAAAGATATTGTAATAAAGCAGAACTGTGAAATAAGTCCCTGATTTGTATTTCAGGGTGTCCACCCATAAGGAAGACCTGTAAAAAAAGGAAAAGTCAGGGAATTTCATGTGACAGGGTAGTCAGGGAAATGTCACAAAAATTTTACCTTGGTCAGGGAAAATACAAATAATTGCTACCCTGCGAAAATTGTTATTTGTGTTAATACTTAAAAATTTTAATTTAAAGGTTTGTGAACTGGCAATAATACATCTTTGCCAAGTGACATAAGGCCTATCTGTACAAAATAAAGTATTTGTGTGTTTGTAATGGCCACTCGTGTAAAGTCAATAGTGCGTATCACAAGAAATATTGAACTGAATAAAATGTTGGTCTTGCTTGCTTGGTCTCTTGCAGTGTCATTTTTATTGTACTTACTGATATATTGTTCTGTCAGCAGTGAAAAAATATCAAGGTTTCAGTATTCCGAATATGAGATAAGGGAAAATGGTAAGATTCTGCCTCGGAAACGGGGCAAAGTCAGGGAATTCCAAAGTGGAATTTTAGTGGACATCCTCAATTTGCACGTAATGTTCATAATAATCTGTAACGATTTAAAAATACTATTCTTTTAATTTTTTTGTAACATCAACTAAGATAGTANATGTGACAGGGTAGTCAGGGAAATGTCACAAAAATTTTACCTTGGTCAGGGAAAATACAAATAATTGCTACCCTGCAAAAATTGTTATTTGTGTTAATACTTAAAAATTTTAATTTAAAGGTTTGTGAACTGGCAATAATACATCTTTGCCAAGTGACATAAGGCCTATCCGTACAAAATAAAGTATTTGTGTGTTTGTAATGGCCACTCGTGTAAAGTCAATAGTGCGTATCACAAGAAATATTGAACTGAATAAAATGTTGGCCTTGCTTGCTTGGTCTCTTGCAGTGTCATTTTTATTGTACTTACTGATATATTGTTCTGTCAGCAGTGAAAAAATATCAAGGTTTCAGTATTCCGAATATGAGATAAGGGAAAATGGTAAGATTCTGCCTCGGAAACGGGGCAAAGTCAGGGAATTCCAAAGTGGAATTTTAGTGGACATCCTCAATTTGCACGTAATGTTCATAATAATCTGTAACGATTTAAAAATACTATTCTTTTAATTTTTTTGTAACATCAACTAAGATAGTATTTATTGTTATCAAAGATGCTATTGTTACAATTTTTGAAGGGTTGGAGGTCTGGTTTAAATAAAAGAGTTAATAATAAGTTCCTAATGTATTTACAAACAATCCAAAAACATATTCTAGTCTTAATATCTTGACAATATTTGCTATCTCTAGCTATTTTATTTTTATTTTGTGCATTTGCTCTATGGTTCCAAAAAAGTTTTTGTGCTATAGGTGTAAAGCATGTCAATATAAAACATTGTCATACATCAAAGTTGATTACAGACAAAACAATTTCAACATAGACAGTATCATAATATATGTAACAATTTCAAGAAAATTAGACCATACAGATCAGAGCTGAATACACACATTTTCACAAACATGTTACAAGGTGTCAGAGGGCGTATTCGAGTTTGTAGGGGATGGAGGTCTTAATAAAAATAAAAGAATTAAACTAAGATTTTTAAATTTATTCACATAGTTATTATTTACAACATTAAATTATCTTTCTCCACTAGTATTCTTTTTATTCTCAGTGTGCGCAATATTTAATGTATCTCAATTATAATTAAAGTCCTTGTCATTGTCTATATTGTTTAGTCACTTTATTCACACTTATTGTATTCATATATTCAGTCTATGTGTTGCCATCATTCCAGATGTCGTACACCCATGCATCCAGTACAATAGTCCCACCCGTCAGTCTCACTCTCCACAGATGCAGATACAGATGCTCACAGTCTGCAGACTTAACTCCCGCTGGTCACTCTTATCGCTACTCTATGCTCTGCTCGCTTGTCGCGTTACTGTCTTAGCACACCTGGTGCTTAATGTCGTGCAATCCTCTAAAACTCTCAAAATGTTGGCTCGGAGGCCTGTTATGGCCTAAGTAGTCTTGCTGGCCCATTCTAAAAGGTTCCTTGCACCCCAAGTCAGGCTGAGAGACACTAGGACAATTACCAGAAAATTCTTTTAAAAATAACCCCAGAAATTTAATCCTCTGAAGTTCAGGAACGCAGGAGTCACAATAGACTTATCTTACACACATGGTGGTTAGCCTTTGTAAATTGTCTCCGCTTCCCGGATTACTGGTAGCCTGATTTCACACACTCCTTCGCTCGCTCGAGCAGGACGTAGCAAGGGAAGCGATGCAAACCAGTAACATGTAACAATATTGCACTTGCATGCTGCAATATTCATCTAAAGAATAGAATGGGTGGGCTTTTAAAAATATTTTAANGTGTAACAATATTGCACTTGCATGCTGCAATATTCATCTAAAGAATAGAATGGGTGGGCTTTTAAAAATATTTTAATTTATACTTGTAATGTTTAGAATCACCATTACAAAGATTTTTTAATGTGACTGGTAGCTTTATTATTTAATGATATGTAATAATAATAGGCCTTCTTTTGGAAAACTTTTAGAATGTTGGTTGGTTGATGATAATGGTCGGCATTTCTTGTATAAAGAGAATGGGCAATGTTGTTTTTTAGGAAGACACTTGTATTATTGGAAACAAAAGAATAAATGCATAGGCCTAAATATATTGAGATGTGAATTTGAGAATCCCAAGTTTTTAAGTCGTTGTCAACGTTAGTCCTGTGGTTGAACTGCACCAATAATCTTTTTATAATAATACAACTCATATTTACATAGTCGTTTGGCATCTCACAGACACTAGAAAGTGCTCCCGTACACATTCACATTCCCTTGTCGGATACCTCACCCTCCACAGCACTCTTGCACTTTCACTCGTAACTGCTGCGCACACACNCATTCACATTCCCTTGTCGGATACCTCACCCTCCACAGCACTCTTGCACTTTCACTCGTAACTGCTGCGCACACACACTTCCTCTGCAGTCTCTCACATCTTCGTACACAGCTGGTCTTCTTTGTTCATTGTTCACTGCACTTTGTGAGCTGACTATCACATATTGCCGACCTTCCAGATGCAGCTGTATTTATATGGGCAGGCACCCTGACTGAGAACTTGCTTCACATTTTGGATTCCATAGAGGGAGGAGATGACCAGAAAGTTTGAGCAATAGTATGCAGCTGCCGACCCCTCTTGCAAGTGGTGGGTGGTATTGCTAGTTCAGATCAGCTGTCAAATCGTCCCCCCGCCTACCTGGCAAAGTTGCAGGTNTGCAAGTGGTGGGTGGTATTGCTAGTTCAGATCAGCTGTCAAATCGTCCCCCCGCCTACCTGGCAAAGTTGCAGGTCCACCTTGGGGAGGGTGGGTTGAGTTGATGTGACCCACCCCCACCATACTGAGAATGAACACCCATCCCCTTTGGGAGGGGGGGGGATGATTTGTGCATAGCACTATTATAGTAGCATTCACGACACTGTTTCCTCGTTAGTCGTTGAACCATTAAACACTGCTATCTTTGCGATTTAGCAGATGGCTTGGTAAGTTTTATAATTCAGAGCATTTAATGAGGGTGGATTTGAGCGGCAAGAGAAATCAAGCTGTCGTAGAGAAATGTGCTGCTCTTATGAGTGGCACAGCAAGTATTTTATTATGAAGCTGTTAGCAGATGATTTTGTACTGTCTGCAGTAAAGGGAGGAAGAAGAATCTGGCAAGGGCACAAAATTTGTTGCAGTGGGTGGGCGAAAAGAAGTGAATTAAAGNAGTAAAGGGAGGAAGAAGAATCTGGCAAGGGCACAAAATTTGTTGCAGTGGGTGGGCGAAAAGAAGTGAATTAAAGCGCTTTGCCTGGTCCGTGCATAAAGTTTGTTGCGGAAGTTTGGTATAAAACATGTGGGTAAAAATGGTTTCACATTTATTTTGTAGTGTTGTCTGAACACAGAAAGCATTTAAGAAACGTTTCATGTCCAAAGACATGTTTCAAGTTCTCATTTTGACTCCAAGGATTGTTTTTATGGGCGTGAAAATGGCTAGANTTTCATGTCCAAAGACATGTTTCAAGTTCTCATTTTGACTCCAAGGATTGTTTTTATGGGCGTGAAAATGGCTAGAACTAAGGTTTCCAGAATCAGTTTTATCTACCGAATATTCTATACAGAATCTTTAGAGTTGTTGTCAGGCATGCATCATACTTTTATTTTTATTAGCGCGTTATAAAAATATACGGTCAATATTACCACTTGGTCAGGTTCAGGCAAGTTGCAGACGGAAAGACTGCACACTAATTGGGCACCTTGCGTGCAGAGGTTACGAAACGTGTGGGGAGTGAGCAAGAGTTTGCCTTGGAGTTAGTGTGTTTTGAGGCTTCTAACGCACAATATAAATGGCAGACAGAACCCTTATTAGGGGAGATTTTGAGTTTGAGGACTTTTGCTATCTAGAGTGATCAAATGCTGAAGTTATTCTAAATGTTTAGTGTAGTTGTAAGAGTGGTTGAGCAGGAAAATGAATCTATAGGTTAGGAGATGGGAAGAGGCTGAGTGATAGAATCACTCATTCTTGGTCAGGATGATGATGGTATGAAAGAGAACAGAAAGGTGATTGTATATTGGTCAGAACAATGTAGATTGAGATAGCATGTGTGGGGAACAATTCGAGGAAGGTGGGATGTTCCTTGTCATCAGGTTGTAACCAAGTTATAGTGAAATATAATTTTTGTTGTTTGTATCATTTAAAGAGGAAATGTTTTTAACTTGTGTTTTAGTTCTACTTCTTCAGGAAAGACCAAGCTGAAGAGTATGCGGTTCTGTTTGATGTGACTGTGTTGTCTGTAATTTAATTTGAACTAATTCCATTATTTGATTAAGTTATTTGAAGTTTTATGAATTGCAGGTTTGGTGTAATTTTCATGTGTAACCAACTGTATCACAATGTATAATGGCATTGGCTTGCCTACTGCGAGAGGTTCTGGCACCAATGGATATGTACAGCGTAACTGGGCGTCTGTGCGCAAGACGAAAGACAAAGTGCACTACAAAACTGAAGAGGAGCTAGAAAAGCTAGAGGCNGTAACTGGGCGTCTGTGCGCAAGACGAAAGACAAAGTGCACTACAAAACTGAAGAGGAGCTAGAAAAGCTAGAGGCGACTAGTAACAGACAGCCCAACCATGAAATTTTAGATCATGAGCGAAAGCGGAAGGTTGAAGTTAAGTGCATTGAACTTGAAGAAATTCTTGAAGACCAAGGGTAAGTTGCCTGGTGAACTACTAAGGGCTGTTCACGATAAAGCGAGCACTTTTGAAATCAACCTTAGAAAAAAGTTACTGTTCCTACNTGTGAACTACTAAGGGCTGTTCACGATAAAGCGAGCACTTTTGAAATCAACCTTAGAAAAAAGTTACTGTTCCTACCTTAATGTATTGCAACAGATGCACTGAGTGGCATGTGCTCAGTAAAGTTGGTAACGATGGAGTNTTACTGTTCCTACCTTAATGTATTGCAACAGATGCACTGAGTGGCATGTGCTCAGTAAAGTTGGTAACGATGGAGTAAAATTAGTAGTTCTATATCTTAACGTTAAGTGTTTGGTAAGCATTTGTGATAACTTAAATTATTTCTTTCGCTTTCTGCAATTTTTTTTTTGCATCAAAGTTTAAAAATGAGCAGATTTGTAAAATATTTTNTAAATTATTTCTTTCGCTTTCTGCAATTTTTTTTTTGCATCAAAGTTTAAAAATGAGCAGATTTGTAAAATATTTTTTTCTAATAATTTCACAGTTTTGCGTGACCGACGCATAAATAAATTGATGAAACCCATGGCAATGTTAATTTTACACAAGGCGGAATAATTCACAATGTGCATATAAGTATATCTTAGGCAGGGTTTTCAAAAGTTCTTAGTTTACTGAGAACAGTCCATACATGGTAGTGGAAATAGTAATTATGCAAAGATAAGATTTTCTGGGCGGNGTTCTTAGTTTACTGAGAACAGTCCATACATGGTAGTGGAAATAGTAATTATGCAAAGATAAGATTTTCTGGGCGGGATAAAAATGACCAGAAAATGGTATGTTTCAGCATAGTTATGATTATCAGAAAAATGGTAAGGTAAAAACCATTCCTTTATCCTTCATTGTGATCCACTCTTCCTCTGTTCTGTACCCCTGGCGTTATCTACNTGTAAGGTAAAAACCATTCCTTTATCCTTCATTGTGATCCACTCTTCCTCTGTTCTGTACCCCTGGCGTTATCTACTCTTCCTATTTCCTCCTTTGTCTTTCTTGGGACCCCATTCCTTAGCTCACCTCAAAACTTTGTTTATTAATTGCAAGTTTCAGTGAAAATGTAAGATGTTGAATTTAAACTTTTATGTTGAAGGAGAGATTATTTATATCCTTGTCTATTTAACCACCTTTTTCAAGACATTTTACCAGAGGCTGTAATTAAGGAATTTTTTGCAATACTGACTCGACTAGTTAGATTATAACAGTTGGAATGAACAAATTTCTTCTTAATGTTTCTATATGGTCATGTTTCATAATGAGTTTTTTGTCACATTTGTGAGAGAGGTGATTTAGGAAACAGTAAATTTGATTTTTATTTTTATCATGGTAAATCTACACAACTGAACATCATAATTTTTTTTTGCAGTATAAAATTTTAACTTAAATTATTATGTCTGAATATTTTTCTATTGCACTTACCGTCAGTCTGTTCTCAAAATAAATTTTGCGCTTGAGAAAATAATTTTCTTAGGTTTTGTTGTAGTGTGTAAAATATTTCTGCACTGTTTTATGTTGACAACTCATGTTATTTTATTCAATTGAAGTGTTTTGTCTTTATGTTTTACTATTTGTGTCTGCGTATTTAATTCTCACTTTCAATAAGAAAGAAATATATTTCTATGCTCCTAAAGAAGAATTTGGCGACCAACGTAAAGAAATATATATTTCTATACTCGTATACCTGGTAGCTTACAGGTATCAGCCCCACCACCCTGTAGGCCGCAATAGACCCAGTAAACTAGTAGCAGCAAGGGTGATCATTACTGAAGGGAATGGGGGGAGGGAAGTAGTGTAGTAACAGTGCTAAATTTGGTTGCTTAATGTTAACATATTCTGACCTGCACATTACATGTTGTAGATACTCACAAGCAGAAATCGAGGCCAAAGTAGCTGCGTATCGCACTACTCTTATGGAAGGTGGAGCAAAGGCCAATATATTGCCAAGGGATGAATTTGGACGTGTAAAGTGAGTAGAAAACTATATGTAGTATTCTATCTGTATTAGTTGTTAGAAACTGGAGTTCTAATGTTTCGTGTTTTATGAAAATTGTCGCTCATGTGTCAGTAACTAGTCACCTGCTCTGAATATGGAAAACATATACATATCTTGTTTGTAACAAACTAGAAAAACATATGAAATTACACAATAAAACATTAAGCATAACACATATTACTGTATGTGCTTGAATGTAAGTCAACTGTGAATATAAGTTCAACCCTAAATTTTTGTACCCACCTTAATGTAAAAATATTTATTGACTCATAGAAATGTTAAATTTTGACTAACCTGAGATATAATTGAATGCCTAATAAAATAATTACATTGGCTATAGAAAAATAGTATGACTTGTCATACACTTACACATACTGCACAAATAAACCCTAAAGTGTTATGTAGCATAAATATGTATATAAAATCTGCTATTTAGGACTTATTTCAAAACTTATGAGGTATGCTTTTAGGGCTCCATTTTTTACTGTGATGTTGTTTCNATCTGCTATTTAGGACTTATTTCAAAACTTATGAGGTATGCTTTTAGGGCTCCATTTTTTACTGTGATGTTGTTTCCGAACCATGTTAGCTAAATGTTTGACAGGAACTCATCTGGGGAAAACATTAAAACTTCGTTTTTATAAAATTTTCATAATTACTTTAGTTTAGTTTTTTGTTAATATCTCAAAAACAATAGGTTTTACTGTATTTTCCTTAAAATTTTCTTCCACTTAAGTTATACTTTTTTTTTTTTCTGAGAAAATATGTTTTTACTCCATTCTCTCTCTTCCTCTATCACATTTTAGATGCTCGTTTGTGTCAAGTTTTTCATGGTCAAACCTCAGATGGTTTGGACCCTTTAAAAAATATCTCTGCTTGAAACTTAACATACAGTATTTACATCCATTTACAAACACTGACTGGCTTCCTGTTTGTAGTTCTATTTTTTAGCCATCAAAAATCCTATTTGTCAACATCAAGTGATGCGTAACAGAAGCAGCACCAAGTATTAAGGNTCTATTTTTTAGCCATCAAAAATCCTATTTGTCAACATCAAGTGATGCGTAACAGAAGCAGCACCAAGTATTAAGGAATAAGTTACATTTATTGATATTTACTGCTATTTCAGTAAGTATAACACACACTCATGACATCATTCCGAATATGTATTAGCTGATTCTGTTTCATTTTAACTGATCACTTATCAAATGTATTATTTTCCCACAAAATAAGATTCTTATTCACATAAAAAAAATTTTGATGGACAGTCCTTTTTGTCCCCTTCACAGTAACATTATTTAAAATACCTTATTATAGCACAATCCACTGGCCAAGAAACAAAACTGTGGGTTCCTTTTCTTATATCTAATGGTGTAGTTTTGTGTAGATCTGCAGTTAACCAGTTAGATTGCTGCTTTCGTAAATGTTTCTTGGAGTAAATTTTTACTACAAAATTCGTAACCGGAAGTTAGGGTATCGTACCACTTGGGATATAACAAGGTTTGTGTTTATTTTACCAGTTGTCTTTGGGACGATGGTTGGTGTAGCAACCAGATTAGTCACCTCCCACCAAGGCAAATAGGTTTTAATTCCCATTGGGATCACTTCCGGATTTTGGCACATGGAAATCATGCCAGGCAATGCCGCTGGTCTGTGGGTATTTTCTCGGGGATCTCCTGTTCTCCCTGAACTTGCACTCCGGCATTGCCCCGTATGCACTTAGCTTCACCTTCATCTGCCTTCAATACCTCGTTAAGATCCACCGAAACCTCTCCACTCTACTCCACCAATTGCCTTTTTGATATTTTTTGTTGTAATACTTAAAAATACAGTATATCAACACTAAAAGTTCTCTGTGGCCAATAGCAGCTCTTGTCAGAAACCTTGCACACTTTTGAGCCTGGCAGAATTCAAATTTTCTGTTATCCGTCCTCTTTTTTGTGTACGAACATTTGTTCTATAAGGAAGCTTTTCGGAAACCATAGTTTTCCTTTTCAGTATTACGTCAGGTGAAAGTTAATGCCCATTCAATGTAAATGCTGACATTTTAAGTTTTTAATTTAATTGCATGAAGACCTATTGCCATTTGTTTACTGTCACATTTCAGGACATGTTAAAATTCACCAAAGTTTTNAATTTAATTGCATGAAGACCTATTGCCATTTGTTTACTGTCACATTTCAGGACATGTTAAAATTCACCAAAGTTTTTTCAGTATGTATCTGCTCCATAAACTTCTTTCATAAGGTAGTTATGCAGCATTTTTTTATCATGCATTCTTTAGGCAGGACTTTGGCAAACATAGTGCAATATGGTAAACGAAGGCCAGGCAGTACNTTTTTTTTATCATGCATTCTTTAGGCAGGACTTTGGCAAACATAGTGCAATATGGTAAACGAAGGCCAGGCAGTACAATCATTTGCCAACTCTAACCCTTATGTTGTCTTGGAAGTCTTTATGAGGTGTTAGGATTTCTGTGCCCACCACCAAACCTTTTATTATTAGTGTATCGTGCAGGAACCTCTTATTTTGTTCTTGTAAAACCTGATCACTCATTTTCCAGTTGCATAAAATTTCCCAGTGTTTTGGCTTGATAGAACTTTTCTTTGTGAATGTCTCACATTTTTTACTTGGTCTTTATGCCAATTTCAAACTTTCATTTTGGAGACTCTATACAGGCTGTTCGGAAGCTCACCTGAAATATTTTGAAAGGTGATTACTTGTGGAAAATGAGGTAGACACATGCAATGCAACTTATAGTGTAGCTCAATTCTTAAGAAAATATATGCCCTTGAAAATTGAGTTTAGATATTTTATTTTTACAAAATTTTAGAAACGACATTGAAGTAAACTAAAATTCTCTGCATAATATTTTGGGCTATTGATCTTTACCCAATGGACAAACTGGTGTTAGTTCTCTCTGCCACCATTAAATTAATTTTGGTGTCCATCCTTTTATTGCATACAATTGTTTTTTTCTTCAAGTTTTATGGAACTGTGGTTTAGTCTTATTGAGCAATGCATCTTACTTAACAAAAAGGTCCTCTTGTTGCAGGTTCCTAGGAACCACCGTCCTTTTAAAATCCATACAAATTTTTCAGCGGCGGCGATGATACATTGCCTGGCAAATAAGCAATACTTCAAACACATGGAGATAAACTCATCATGTTAGGCCAACTATTCTTAANGATACATTGCCTGGCAAATAAGCAATACTTCAAACACATGGAGATAAACTCATCATGTTAGGCCAACTATTCTTAAGTAAACTTAAGAGGCACTTAAGTGGGAAATGCATTAAAGTAACAATCGTATGTACTAATATGCTTTGTCACTGTGATCTCACTAAGCCGGACATAAAGGTTCAAGTGAGTCAGCAAGTACCAAACAACTACACAGTACAATAATTATTATGATTGTCATTGCACCTGTTTCCTTTATGCATGAGTCAACTGCGACAAACATCCCATGATAAGGGGTCAGTGGTTTGGGTATTTCTGCTGGTACAAATTACATGCTCTCAGACCACTGCAGCCTGCCGCACCATACATCAAATGCATGTCGGCAAATCCCTCCCACTTAAACCTTGACACGCTGTCTATACTGCAGTCCTACACATATGTAAGCCTACCTCAGACAGTCTTTCCGTTTCACTTGTACTTTCGAGAATAGTTGGGCCAATATCAGTATTAAAGCTGCCTCGTTTCTTGCATGCTGCAACATATTTTGTTGGAAATTCTTGGTGTTTTGTAAACTAGAAANAAAGCGTATCTCAGTATTAAAGCTGCCTCGTGTCTTGCATGCTGCAACTAATTTTGTTGGAAATTCTTGGTGTTTTGTAAACTAGAAATATTTTATATTTGTGCCTTTAGTTAGTTCTTAGATAGTGGTTCGTTTCCTCTTTACTACTTGACTTTGTCATAGTTATACTCTGACACTGCAGTCCATTATTCAATGTAAATTATGGGGTAGATGCAGGACGGTACAAATGTGAAGACTTGCATTAAGCAACTCACTCTACATCTCTGGCTCGGCAGTGATGGGTACAAAGACGGAGGACGACCTGCACACCTTCACACCACAGGAAGAGCTAATGTTACAGTGTGAAATTTCTTAAATTTTAATTTGGCTTATTAAAAACTCTTGTTTTTATGCTGAAAGTTTAATTCAGGAAGGAGATCTTAGATTTATCTAAATTAAAATTTCATCTAAAAATGGTACGCATACATCTACAGCTCACTGGGGGTTCAAACCTGAAACCTCTAGAACTGATTGCTAGTAAAAGAAGGAGAAGAGGAGTGTCGAAAGAAATAAAGATAGGTGGTCAGAGGAGGAGGCTGTTTTGTAGTTAAGTAAATTAAAATTTTTTGTGCTAAAAGTATTCGAGATATTTAACAACATATTTCTGATGGAAAATTGTTGCAATTGAATATTTAGTTGGGAAATTCGTCTGAATGCAGTTTCTGACATATTGGGAAAATGAGTTAGGAAATTGTAGTGTTCATAGAATCTCAAATGGAATCATAGAATCAGAAATGCAGGATGTGATACCCACTACCTACCTAAAATATTCTGTGAAGTGCCATCTGGATTTTGCATATTTTAAGGATTTGGTGTTATAAAGTTACATAGTTGCCGAATAGCCCCAGGGCTGTGGTTTCAGCTGTACTACTTATCCACAAGAGTTCCAGACTCAAAACACAATTTTTAAACTTTTCAATTGTACATTGAAGAAACTGTAAGAAATTTTCTCTTCTCTTGTAAAATACAGCTCAATTTTATTGTGAAAACTGCAGCCAAGCCAAAGTAATGTTGTGTTAGCTCTGAAGTATTAAATTATCAATTTTTCAAGCCATTAGTTGGCAAAGCACAAAGAAATAAAAAAGAGAGAATATAATCCCAAATGTAAGAATTTTTAAACTAGATGATACAAAATAATATTATTACCAGTATTTAAATTTACTGTGATGATTAAATCTTTTCCTGGCCCTAAGAATGATGGAAAAAATTCTAAGCTAATTTACTATTGGGTTTTAATTATGTCAGTCAAAGTTTGCTGTGTCGAGTTCTGATTCCTGCAGACTGACAGAGTTTTAGTCGTTGAATAAGAGTAAAATCAATTGCATTATAACAAGGCGTACTTTTTTTTTTATAGCAGCAAACATGAATGGTTTATCTGTAGAGGTTATGAAGACAGAGGGTCTTCCCTCACTATAATTTTCAGTGAACAGTTCAAAGTTCATGTTCAGAATGACTTTCCAATATTAATTTTGTCAATTAATACAAATATAACTTTTCATGTGCTAGTATAGTTTTATGTTGTATAATTGTACCAGTATCCAAGAAGTGANGCATATGTAAGCCTACCTCAGACAGTCTTTCCGTTTCACTTGTACTTTCGAGAATAGTTGGGCCAATATCAGTATTAAAGCTGCCTCGTTTCTTGCATGCTGCAACATATTTTGTTGGAAATTCTTGGTGTTTTGTAAACTAGAAATATTTTATATTTGTGCCTTTAGTTAGTTCTTAGATAGTNATTTTGTTGGAAATTCTTGGTGTTTTGTAAACTAGAAATATTTTATATTTGTGCCTTTAGTTAGTTCTTAGATAGTGGTTCGTTTCCTCTTTACTACTTGACTTTGTCATAGTTATACTCTGACACTGCAGTCCATTATTCAATGTAAATTATGGGGTAGATGCAGGACGGTACAAATGTGAAGNATAGTTATACTCTGACACTGCAGTCCATTATTCAATGTAAATTATGGGGTAGATGCAGGACGGTACAAATGTGAAGGCTTGCATTAAGCAACTCACTCTGCATCTCTGGCTAGGCAGTGATGGGTACAAAGACGGAGGACGACCTGCACACCTTCACACCACAGGAAGAGCTAATGTTACAGTGTGAAATTTCTTAAATTTTAATTTGGCTTATTAAAAACTCTTGTTTTTATGCTGAAAGTTTAATTCAGGAAGGAGATCTTAGATTTATCTAAATTAAAATTTCATCTAAAAATGGTACGCATACATCTACAGCTCACTGGGGGTTCAAACCTGAAACCTCTAGAACTGATTGCTAGTAAAAGAAGGAGAAGAGGAGTGTCGAAAGAAATAAAGATAGGTGGTCAGAGGAGGAGGCTGTTTTGTAGTTAAGTAAATTAAAATTTTTGTGCTAAAAGTATTCAAGATATTTAACAACATATTTCTGATGGAAAATTGTTGCAATTGAATATTTAGTTGGGAATTTCGTCTGAATGCAGTTTCTGACAGATTGGGAAAATGAGTTAGGAAATTGTAGTGTTCATAGAATCTCAAATGGAATCATAGAATCAGAAATGCAGGATGTGATACCCACTACCTACCTAAAATATTCTGTGAAGTGCCATCTGGATTTTGCATATTTTAAGGATTTGGTGTTATAAAGTTTCATAGTTGCCAAATAGCCCCAGGGCTGTGGTTTCAGCTGTACTACTTATCCACAAGAGTTCCAGACTCAAAACACAATTTTTAAACTTTTCAATTGTACATTGAAGAAACTGTAAGAAATTTTCTCTTCTCTTGTAAAATACAGCTCAATTTTATTGTGAAAACTGCAGCCAAGCCAAAGTAATGTTGTGTTAGCTCTGAAGTATTAAATTATCAATTTTTCAAGCCATTAGTTGGCAAAGCACAAAGAAATAAAAAAGAGAGAATATAATCCCAAATGTAAGAATTTTTAAACTAGATGATACAAAATAATATTATTACCAGTATTTAAATTTACTGTGATGATTAAATCTTTTCCTGGCCCTAAGAATGATGGAAAAAATTCTAAGCTAATTTACTATTGGGTTTTAATTATGTCAGTTAAAGTTTGCTGTGTCGAGTTCTGATTCCTGCAGACTGACAGAGTTTTAGTCGTTGAATAAGAGTAAAATCAATTGCATTATAACAAGGCGTACTTTTTTTTTATAGCAGCAAACATTAATGGTTTATCTGTAGAGGTTATGAAGACAGAGGGTCTTCCCTCACTATAATTTTCAGTGAACAGGTCAAAGTTCATGTTCAGAATGACTTTCCAATATTAATTTTGTCAATTAATACAAATATAACTTTTCATGTGCTAGTATAGTTTTATGTTGTATAATTGTACCAGTATCCAAGAAGTGACCACACATTTCCACAGAGGGTTGTACATTTGCCTAAGCCAAATGGAGTGCTGTGTAAAAGGAAACCTAATCCAGAAACCATTGTGGCATCAAGTTCTGTTGAAGACTGGGAGGCTTCACTTACACTCACCCTCCTTACTCCCTTTGCCTCTGGCACATCCTGGCAGGGTCGCTCCTGGATTTTCGCATGTGGGAATCGTGCCGGACGATTCCTCTGGTCGGCAGGTTTTTTTGGGGATTTCCAGTTTCCCCTGCCCCTTCATTCCTGCACTACTCCATACTCACCCCGCTTCACCCTCATCGGCTCTCCAGACGTCNGGTGCAAAGTTTAAATTTTAACAAAATTAATACTTTAAGGGCCTCGTCTGCCTGCATTTTTTTTTTTTTTTTTTTTGGTTTTTTTTTTTTTTTTTTTTTTTTTTTTTTGTCATACAGTCAGGGAAGTGAAAATATTTTCATGTGGCATCTCCAGAACAGCATTTCGGAGTAGTATTGAAAAGTGTGTGTACAGATCATCCAAAGTGGCAGATACTTTCATAACAGGGAGGGAATGTTGTCTGCATGGCAATTTAATTCTTACATTGTTATGTCAATGGCAATTTTTCAGTATAGCGTACAGTTTATGAAAATAATGAAGTTGACAAATATTTTCATGAAAATGTTGATGTGGCATTTCACCAACTTCACCCGAAGAGCCGCCACTTATAGCAAAATAGGCGTGCCATGTAAGCGTACCAATTTCAGTAGGCTTTTAGATCTTATGGTCTCAAGATCTTTGCTGAGCCAATTTTTTTTGTACAAACTATTGAATTACATTCTGGAAACCATGGTGGTGTTGAAGTTTTTAGTACTTTGGCATGCGAAGAATGTATATCGTGTACCACTGTAGTTGGTCGATGGTTTCTGTGTGTGGGGAAAATACTCATAAAGAAAGCTGAAGTTTAAGAAGCATGGATGGGGTTTCAGTGCAGACCTGAAGACAGTCATCATCCCTGAAGGCATGACATGAAGTGTGACTAAGATTGTGCAGAATGCAATGGTTTGTTGGAAAAGGGGGGGGGGGAGGTGGTTGGAGTACTCTATAAAAATCTCACTAGTTATTGGCAGCCTCCACCACTTTCCTCGTTTAAATTTAGAATCTGGTCTTTGTAGAGATCATTTATTAAAGTGGCAGGAGACTGGTTGGTGTGCTAATTGCTTAGTGGTGGACTCCCTCTGGGTGGGGGTAAATTGATGACAGTAGTGTTGAAGTGTTGGAATGTTGACTGGTAACCCACAACACCCCAGTTGCAAACAAGTGCTGTGAAAATATTGATTGTCGTAAAGTAATGCAGTAAATACAAGCACCACAATAAACAGTAATTTTCTCAAATACCCTAACTTAAAACTTAAACGTTCCATGAAGTGTTTATAGGCTACAAGAAATAAACACTGAAATTAAGCATATTCAAGTGAAGAATTCAAAGCGGTAACATCTGATGCTGGTACATTTTACTTCATTGCAAAGCCTGCGTAAACAACTATCATGATGNCAACTATCATATCTAGACCTGGTAGTTCGCTTATTATTGGATATGTTTTTATTTTATGAATAATTACAGTTACTGAAAATTGTTTTACTGTAAAATCACACACATACACTTTCATCTTTAAGTTGATGAGAGAGAATGGTGACATAGGACAGACCTGCCTTCCTGAGGGTGTTTATGCCATCAAACCGTGTCGTAAACGTATGGAATTGTTTTAGATGTGTGTACTACTCTTTGGAACTAAAATTCAAAAATATAATTTGTAGACATCATTCATATTTACAAAGCTATATTTTGTAAATTTGATAGTCCAATTAATTTTTGAAGTACCTAACATAAGTTTTGATTTAACAACAAAATGAGTTACACCTAAATAAAAAAATATGGAATTAGCACCAGTTTCAATGCACTGTGTCTAAAAGCCAGAAAAGCAAAAGGTGTTTTTTTTAACTGGCCAATCCCCCACCCCCATCTCTCATTTCCCAACCCAAATCCATAATAATTTCAGTGACACAAAAGCAAGAAGAAATTTTTGGTAACATGTGGGATTTAATGGCAATTGTATTTTGTTGACTACACATGAAATGACTTGCTGCTCAGCTTCAGTTGTTTGTAATACTTTTGTTTTTCCTTGGTTATTTGTGCATTATGACATATTATTGGCCTCACTCCTTACCACTTTATCACATTGTATTCTCCTTACCATTGTAATATGTAAAAGCTGGATTTCACTTGGAGGTCAGAGTGCACGCTGGCCAACCTGAAGACCTACTTTGGGCATGGGTACATTGTAAATTATTATATGTAAACTTATTATTTTATTTTCCACCAGGATGCCGATACAGACATAAAATACGGTGATGATAAAAATAGTTGTCTTAAAAAAATCAAAATGGTAATATATATGCTTATTAATATTATTTGATATTATATTGACACTAGCGAACCGGCCCGGCTTCGCCCGGTAACAATTTAATTTTTACAGCGATACTTTGANAATATATATGCTTATTAATATTATTTGATATTATATTGACACTAGCGAACCGGCCCGGCTTCGCCCGGTAACAATTTAATTTTTACAGCGATACTTTGACAGACAAAAATGGTTACTGTGGGTTATCCTTAAAAGATAAACATATGTTGTAGAAAACTTTTCTGTAGACCTTTCTGAGAAGTACAATTCATAGTACATTAATTTGATGTATCTCTTATGGTTTAGACAGCACAAGTCATGTAAGCACCCTAAAAGCAGTTTTTTACGACTTGATTACAAACGGTTTGACATTTCTCTACTATCCTTATATTAAATATAAANAACCCTAAAAGCAGTTTTTTACGACTTGATTACAAACGGTTTGACATTTCTCTACTATCCTTATATTAAATATAAATGAATTATACACCAAAATCTTCCTCAAGAAATTCTCTAAATGATGTTGAAAACCGCATCAAAATTCATCAAGTAGTTAAGAAGTACTTAGCGAATACTCAGACAGACGCGGATAAGCGACTTTGTTTCATACTCTTTAGAGATCAATTGAAAATGGCCACATTTTCTGAAGCGGGTGAGCCATTGTTATGATAGAAGACCCTCTTTCTCGTTTTTCTGTATTTTTCCTTTGCAGGGTATACATTTTCATTTGTTCCATTAATTTTTGCTTCTCTGTATGGCATCACTTGAAATTATAGTAAAAGTAATGTGTGTCTTTTATTAGGGTTATTTTTTCATCACACTCTCATAATAGATGATATAGTCGTACTTGTGTAATATGGTATTATTCCTATGATTTAAGACATTTTGTATAATCTACAGTACCACCACTTCATTAAAAATTATAACATACAGGATTTTTTTTTTTTTAATCAAAAGAGAACAAAACCAAGATGAACTTTAAAACAGATATTGTAAACTTTATGGAGTATTTTTCTTTGACTCATTTTGAGAGTTGCTAAGCTTTCATATTTTATGTTGCAATAGATATTTTACTTCATTGATATGCTGCAGGATGATTGATTTTGGGATTATTTTCCGGCAAAGGCTTGCCTGAATCATATTTACTTTTGCCTGTAAGTTATTGAGTCGCGTGAAAAGCTACAAATGCTTCCACGTCGGATATGAGAGATCTCCTTTTCAAGGTGAGAATCAACCGGGTCTGTCGTCCCTTTAATTCCAAGTTATGAAGTGAGGTAGTGTTTACTCAGTATTCCAATGAAGGATATTGCTAAAAATCAATACTTCTTACACTCTCATAACTTACTATCGCCTTCTCTGAATTTGATGTGTATTACTTCCATGATTGCTGGATTTTGGAAATGTACACAGTAGATCACAAACTAATTAATAAAATTATTTTTTGCATGCATGTAAGGCAGGTCTGATAATATTAGTCTGAAGCAGTTTAGCAAATAAGAGCATATGTGCAGACATGTGGTATGTTACAAATTGTGATATGCTACATATCTTTTAAAACTTCAACATTTTGAAAGTGTATTTATTGTTGCATTATTATATTTACGAAACGTATGGACAGAGCGCAATAAAATTAATGCAGTTATATGTTATATTTGTTGAGGTATTAATTTAAATGTATACCCTTATAAGAAAATTTGATGTGTAATGTAATATTATAAAAAAATGTTCATGCAGAGAAAATCTTATTTCTTGGAAAGGCTACAGTTATTTTGTTTGTGTACCTTTTTACAATGGAGATAGCAGTATGAATACAGTTTTGCCAGTTTTTAAGGAACTGCTTAATTTAAATAAACATTTTAGTGTATGTTAAGTAATTTATCATTAAAAAATATGTTAAAATAATTTAAAATAAAAATTCAGTTGATTAGAATATTTTTTTCTGTTTCATAACATGTACTTAGGTGCAACTCAATGATATTTACATACAATACAAAGTTGATTGTTAGAGGTCTTTTGACAACAGTTCAGTCTCAAACCATGCTGCCTTCTTTTAGTTGAGTGGAAATTATGATTTTAGATCCGACCAATGTGGTGAGACATGTGAGCACATAATTATTTGTATGGGTTTTTGTAAATACAGTAATGTACAACACAAAATTTATGAGACTTTTCAAAAATAGAATAAACTTTTTATAAATAACTTAAAATGAATTTATATTTTGGCATTGTGTAAATTAAAACCATACACTGCAAATGGGGACAATAAAAAAAGTGGTATGATCTCCACAGTATTTACAAATAAATTATTGATAGCAAATTACAATGGAATTTACCATAATAAAAATGGGAGATTGTATAGATTTATTTGTTTACACCAACAAATAAGAGATCTGGCATAGGGTGCTAATATTATTTTAATTTTTTTCCTGAAATACGTGTTTTATTGAAATATTTTTTAGTTTTATAAGTTGTTGACAAAGGGGTTGGGAGGAGGTGAGGGGATGTTGGTGGGAGGCGGAAAGGAGGGGCGTGGGGGTGGCATCCGTGGGGTTGCTACATGTATAAAATACTGAAAAGTGAGGGAATTAAAAATAGTCAGCAATTTTTGGGAAAAGTCCGTGGAAAAGGGAAACAATTTCTGGAAAATTTTAATTTCCTCATTGTTTGCTTCACGTCTTGCCGAAGTCACATGTTCAGAGGCTGAAGATAAAAATAAGGCTATGTAGGTTAATAGAACATACTACATTTTATTTGCAAGACAGAGTAGTGTAAAGTAATATGAAAAAGGTTCGGGGTCCTTGTCCCCAATTTTTTACTATAAGCCTTCAAACATCGGACTTTTTTCACACCGGTGCTCCAAAGTCACATGAATATCACAGTCATTAATATCATTGTATGGTCACATGTGCGAGATGGGTGAGAACAGTCCTGTTCTTTGCCCTAAATGTTGTACTTTTTGACATGTCTCTTTAGTTCTCACTCTGGGTGGCTGGACAGTCTGCCAGTGGTTTGTCATTGAGGTGGGTTTACGCTTTTGCTATAGACTAAGAGGGTAGCAGGCTCTTGTAATGTTGTGATTGTGGCTGGTGGATATCAGATGATTGTTGGTCAAAACTCATGGATAGCTGTCACCTGGTGTGGTTGGCAATGGTGAGGCAGGCATGGAAGCATAGTGACATCAGATGTGGTACATCTCACTTAGTTGCTTTCTTTGCAAACCATTCCTGTTTGCCATTGCTCTCCAGCAAATTGTCTATAATCACATTGACACATCCAATTATATTCATATACCAAGGTGATGACTTGGTGGTGAGTGACGGGTGTTATTTCAGCTGGTGGTAGATAAAGATATTTTTGCTGTATTGGGGGTGAAATTGTAGAGGATAACAGGGCAAACAACTTAGAGGGGTGAGGTTTTGACACTGGTAGCTGCAACAAACATGCTGTAGAATGGTTAACAAGATAAACTTAATTGCATTTTGGCAATATTTATATAGTTTATAGCAAAGTAGTCAAAGTAGAGTCAAGGCAACTAGATGGGACAAAATAAAATATCTGGGGTTTGAACCATTTTATTTAAGATGGTGGCCCGATGTTGATAAAGCCCGTCATTCTTCATTGGCACTGCCAACTGCAGGCATGTAGCAACCTGACCTTGCACCTACATCTCTTCAGCATCCCTGGGACCTCTTCCTGTCTTGAAATTACTGTTCTCCCAGGTTGGTGATAAGCTTGGTTGATTTTGCCTAAAAGGGCATCAGTATTTGGGCAGCTTTGGCATGCATGGTCCTGTGTGATCAGAGTAATTTACTCCAAGGGTGAGCCACATTCTTCATCTCAGGCAGTCTTGTCATGGCTGCTTGTTTAGGCTGACGATGGGAGTGACTTGCCCAAAGTGCAAGCAAGTTTCCTTCTTGGCAACTTTGGCATTGCTGCTATTGCAGGGTGGTTTATGGAGGTGACTTCATCTTTGCTTCTTCCATCTTGGTTAAGGCACTATACAGGACCTGGTATTTTGGGCAACACCACAGTAATATGATGGTGGTTTTTCTCCTGTGGCGATGTGGACCTACCCGACACTGACATAGAGTTGTTAACTCCTACTTGCTTCTCACCCATAATTTTAGCATGTGTCTATGCTTCTGAAATATGGTCTGGACCAGATGCCCTGTTGAGCAGCGTTGGCTGTTTAAGTGGCTGGAGAAGATGCTAAGAATCTGAGACTGGTTCTTTGGTATTAAAAGTCCTTGTCTTTTTCATACTCCCAAGGTATTTGCTTACTAGGGCAGAACCAGTATCAGGTGAGGGCATTCATAGTTTCTGGTGGCATTTAAGTGTTTTAGATGGACAAGTTAAGGTGGATCAGTCCCCACCATCTTTGATTTATCCATATTTCACCATAACTTATATTTAAGTTGGTTTAACAAATGTTTTGCATGACACAGCATAAATAATAGCTTCTCAAGCTTTGTCAAGTTATTAGGTGTTCACTGTCTATTAATTTTTAACTAGTAACAGCTAGGAACAAGTAAATGATTTTTTCTGTGGGAGACTACAGCAGTTAAATCAACCGTAGTAGTCAAGCAATACCAACTTCAGATAGTGTACAAAGGATTGTCCTGGTGTTGTGTTGAACCTGTAAAATTTAATACAAAATCTATAATGCCGATTTTTGCAAAAATTCTAAAATTCCAAGATTGTAGGGGTTGATTCCCCTTACGGTACTAGGAAATGTCTAGTGGATATGGTTCAATTTTTTTTTTCCTTTCTATTATCACAAGCTCTNATTCCCCTTACGGTACTAGGAAATGTCTAGTGGATATGGTTCAATTTTTTTTTTCCTTTCTATTATCACAAGCTCTGTTAACTTTTTGGTATTTTAGTTCACTGAAATGATGTGTTCTTTTATCAGCTCAATGTGAAGTGAAATTTGGTTTAGCGAACTGGCCCGGCTTCGCCCGGGTACAATTGAATTTTACAGTGATACACTAATAAATAAATTGGGAAAAGACAGTTAATTTATGTGAAAACAAATGATAAAATAATGCTATGTTGGCCTAGGTTTTTAACTTATTACGGCAACCCAAGAGGAAGGAAATATTTTTTACCTGATAGCCAAGAAGTAGGGTATGGTTTTTGGATATCTGTGCAACTATCGCGTAGTTACCACATTTCCGCTTTCAATGTATGAAATTCAAAACGTGAGTTTCATCAAGTTGTACCTTTAGAAAAAAGTATACCTAGGTACTATTTTTTGGCTTGGCTGAGGGATCTTAATCGATAACCAAAGTTAAGTAACGTTCCCAGCGGCTCACAATTGGATAGGTGACCGTTTAGTGGCATAACATCTGAGCGCTTCGGAGGGCACGTTAAATATTCTGTCCAAGTTGTTATCAATTGATAGCAGTGTTTAAGCCATTTCAGAGGTCCTTGGGCGGCCTGATAAACTTTGACACCAGAGGAAAGAAATATTTTGGTCACGTTCCCAGCCATTGCAGAATTACGTTTTGTTGTTATTCCACAGGACCTGTACAATTTACCNACGTTCCCAGCCATTGCAGAATTACGTTTTGTTGTTATTCCACAGGACCTGTACAATTTACCGGGATAAAAAGTATCCTATGTCCTATTCCAGCACCTAAAATACTTACATATCAAATTTCATCAAAATCTGTTTAGCCGTTGTGGAACTAAGTGGTAACATACACACACACAAACACACACACCCACACACACAAACTTTCGCATTTATAATATTAGTAGAATTTGGTAAGGGATAGGTGGCCCTGCCTCTCCTGGTGAGTGCATTGGCCGATGTGAGTATTTATCTTTTTCTTCTCCTAACCATGTAATGATAGGCGAATCCAGAAGTAATATGAGAAAACTTNGGTGAGTGCATTGGCCGATGTGAGTATTTATCTTTTTCTTCTCCTAACCATGTAATGATAGGCGAATCCAGAAGTAATATGAGAAAACTTCGTCAGCTCCTCCCCTCGACCCCAGCCAGCAGCCAGATGGCAGTGATTGAAATGTGAGATATTAGGATATTAACAGTTGAGCATAGGCGAATCCAGTACGATAATGTGAAAACCGTAGAATGTCGATTTTTTTTGCTATTAGATGTTTATTGCCTGGCATGTGTATGTTGGTCAATGCGTGTATGTACACTATTTCTTCTCCTAATGCTTCCCATGCAGTCGTGTGGTAAATGTGTCAGACTGGCGAACGGAGGATGGCCAGAACGTTTTTGCACATATCCTGCATTTTTGAGTTCCCAAACTACTTAAAAAAAAATGCTCAGTGCTCCTGGCAGCTGCCACTTGAACTTTGCTCCCCGATGCTAGCGTGCCTCTGCAGGCTCATAGTGAACCAACCAGCACAAAATGGCCATGCCTATACCAGCACTCCAGGCCGCGACCTGTAGCACTTCAAACACTCTGGTGGTGAGTGTGGAATCAAAGATGGTCATGTACAAGGGCCGACTGATGGCAAGAATTAAAAATGGCTGCCTTCAGACGACAGTGCCGATGTTGATGGAGGAGGGCGCGAAAAGCATGAGTGGGGTGGGAAGGATAGGACGTGGGTGACGAGTGAGAGATAGGGAGAGAATAAAGGAGACTGGGAGGACTATCAGAAAACTTCAATGTTAGGGGACGAGAGAGAGAGAGANAGAGATAGGGAGAGAATAAAGGAGACTGGGAGGACTATCAGAAAACTTCAATGTTAGGGGACGAGAGAGAGAGAGAGAACAGGATGAATATGAGAAAAACCTGTGGGGATAGAACGTGGGAGATGTGAGAAAGAGAACANAGAGAGAGAGAGAGAACAGGATGAATATGAGAAAAACCTGTGGGGATAGAACGTGGGAGATGTGAGAAAGAGAACATGAAGAATATGAGAATCTTCAATGTATAGAATGTGGGAGACTAGAGAGAAAATGGGAAGAATAAGAGAAAACCCCCGAGGTATAGAATGTGGGAGATGAGAGAGGGAAAACGTGTGGGAGACGAAAGAGAACGACCGGGAAGAATATGAGAACCCCACCCCAACAGAATGCAAGAGAATGAAGTGGGGAAATCCAATATGGTCGCTGCTGGCGAGGAATGACAAAAGTTCCCGGTGCTGACCTCCGAACCTTCCCTCCAGGTGACCGATACCTGCTAAAAGATTATACCTGGAGCACTACTTTCTAATATACGTTAACCTTCCCAGCAAACAAGATCTAAATTGGCTGTTTTTATTTCTCAGTCACCACCGGGAACTTTGAGAAATGCACAGCTGTAGCGTCAAGTGCGAACGTACCATGGGTCTCGTCGTGATTCTCCACCACGTCCACCACTCACTTCCTCATCCTATCTCAATCTGGTCTCGATGTGTCTTTCCTCCAGGAGGGGCAGTTGGTGAGTAAACTCAGCAGTGGTTCCTTGTTGGCAGGTAGACCCCTGGGCGACGAGAAGTCTGTCCATGCACTCCATGTGGGGGAAGAATATTTTATTTCTCCCTTCATAGATCATACGAGGAGGGCAAGGGCAGCCATCAAGATGGTCAGTTTCTCCATTCGGGAAAGATGTGCATTCTGTGTGATCTCGTCATACAGCTCCAGAGGGTCATCTGGGTTCGCTCCTGCAGGCAACGTTTGTACTTCAGTATCAACCATTTCCTTTCGTCTGGCCATTGTATTGTGGTGATTTTCTGGGAGATGGGTGCCGATTCGTCCCTCCTTACAAATGCCTTGTGAAGGGAAACTTCTCCTTTCATCACTTTTTCCCTTACCATTTCTTTTTCTTTCTCTGCTCCCTCTGCAGGCATTTCCTGCAGGTCACCTGCTTTCCTTTCCCCTGTTCTTGCTCTGCTTATGGCATAGACTGCTTGTCTTCTGTGGTCCCTAATTAATTTGCTCATATTTCTAGTCACACGAGGGAACCCTTCTCTGGTGAACAAGACTGGATTCCAGGAACACAGTCATCTATCATTTGGCGACCCTGCCTCCACCGGTCCATCTTCATTCTTATCCAGGTCTATTACTCTTGTAATAGACCTGGAAACTGGTACTTGGGCCTGTGTCTTAATTGGTGTTGGTGTGGGAGGGCGAGTTTCCTCACTCTCATCGAAGATTACTATTGTTGGGTAAATGTGTTCATCCGTCATGGTTACTAGCGTTATCCNCGAGTTTCCTCACTCTCATCGAAGATTACTATTGTTGGGTAAATGTGTTCATCCGTCATGGTTACTAGCGTTATCCAGACTGTCCATGCCCTCATTAAATTCTCCGTTCAGCCTGTGACCCAGTCACCAGACGTCAAATCCCTCAGTCCTTTTTCCCACCTCCGGTCAGATACGTGAGAACCTCAGGTGCCATTATCTTATCTACCAGCATGTTTCGGAGGTCTATAGGTCCATGCTTTCTTTCAAATTCTTTCTGATGATCCTCCATCTTCGGACACTCTTTCAGGATGTGTGTGGAGGTATCAGGTACCACACACGCCACACAGTCAGTGTGATCAAACAGTCCCAGGGAGAACAACTTCGCCTTAGAATTGCCATGTCCAGACAAGAACTGCGCAGAGTATTGGCCTATATCAAGCCACCCCATGCGCAGCCCTGTCCCAAAACCTGGAAAGATTTCATGGGATTCCCTTCTCGGAGTTCTCCCACCAAGCTTGCCAGGCTCTTATTGTTCTTTCTTTTATTGCCTTCACATCCTTGTGGGAATTGCTTCAACCCATTTTCTCCTATTTTTTTCTTCTCTCCCCCTTTCTTTATCAGGCGATCCAGTGGGAGTTCTCCAGCCAGTACTTGTAAGGCGTTGTTTGAAGTGGTTCTGTAGGACTTGGTGATCCCTAGCAGCGCTGCTCTTTGTGCGCTTAATAATCTCTGTTTAACACGGACCTTTTCAACCTCCGGAGGAAACCATACGCCACAAGCGTATATTACTACTGCAAAAAATACGCTTTTATACACAAGTTTCAGCGTCTGGTAGCCAAGACGCCAGTTCGCAGGAGCTACAGCCCTCAACTTGTAGTAGATAACCACGTCCTTAATCGCAGCATAGCGAATGCGACCATGCAACACAAGACGAATCTCCAGCACAACTCCTATATATTTCATCTCAGTTAGAGTTTAACAACTCGTCCACCAAATCTCACAGTTGGCGCTCGTTTGAGGTTACCTTTTAGCATTATTTTATTCATTTTCTCTACTGAGAACTTCAGCTTGAAGTTCTCAACCCACTTAGAGATGTTCTTCNTTTTAGCATTATTTTATTCATTTTCTCTACTGAGAACTTCAGCTTGAAGTTCTCAACCCACTTAGAGATGTTCTTCATGGCACCCTCCTATTTCTCCTCAAGCTCTCGTACATTCCATGTTGGTATTAGTAGGATCCCATTGTCTGCATAACCATAGATCACACAGCCATCCGGGAGGTTCAGCCGAAGCAGTCCTTCGAATATCATGTTTCATAGTATCGGACCTAATACCGATCCCTGTGGACTTCCTTTACTAGCACCTTCTCCCCCCTGTGGTCCGCTATCACCAGCACACAGGTTCTGCCATTTTGAAAGTCCTTGATAGTCCTGTAGATGTTCTTGGGACACTCAAGCAACCGAAGTTGCCACAGGATTTGGGGCCACCATGCATTGTCGAATGCCCCCGAGATATCCAAAAAGATAGCAAGAACATCTCTTTGTACATTCTGGCCTGTTTTACCATATCTATAATGGCTTTCTCGGTACTTTTCCCCTTAACAAAGTCATATTGTCTTGCATAGATTCCTTGGACAGTGTCGAAGTATTCCATTAGTCTAATATGCACCAAACGCTCTAGCATTTTTCCCATTATGGATAGAAGCGTAATGTATCTGAAAGACTTGGCTTGTCTCTGGTTTTTCCCTCCTCCTTTATAGATCACTTACAGGAGCCCTTTCTTCCACTCCTCAGGGAATGTACTCATTTTCAGGCAGTCATTAAACAGATCCAACATCTCAGGCTTAATCCTAGTATATGCTCGGAAAAGTATTTCCCCGGTCAGGGCATCTAGCCCAGGAGTTATCTTTAGCTTTGTCTTCCTGGTAATAAGGTTCAGCTCTTCCAAGGAGAAAGTTGCTGTCTCCTCGGTATTGATCTCCAGGTTCATCATTCGTCTTACTACATGGTGATACTCGGTTTCCCCTATTCGTGTATCATCCTGCAACAGGACTTCCATCATGTGCCTTGCGTTTTCCTCGAAGGACTGCAAAAGATGTCCATCGCATTCAAGGGCTGGCAGCTCCTCTGAGCTCCTCATCTTTCCTACCCCCAACCGGTAGACTAGGCACCATGGATCTTTGTTTCCTCTATCCATAACAAGCTCTCTCCAAGCTTGTTTTCTTTTCTTTCTCTGCTTTCGTTGATTGCCCCTCCTCGCGACATTGTACTGCTCAACTGCTCTTTGCCTGTCATCAGGCCTATATATTCTCTTGAAGCATTTTCTTAAGCTCTTCACTGTTTTGCATAGCGCTTCGAGCTCATCATCTCACCAGGGATGATAGGGTACTTTTCTGGTGACCCGAGGAATTGCTTCCTCAGGAATCCTTTATTATCCTTACCATCTTTTTCGCTCTCTCTTCTATAGTTATTACCTCACAGTTCTGTTTATAGTTCACTATGTTCCTGAGAAGCACCCTGTCAAAGAGGGACCAATCAGCTCTGGCTGTCACATATCTTGGCCTTGTTGGTCTATTTCCCTTAGCATTTTCGATCCGGATGGTGAACAGGATCATCTTATGGTCACTGGTGACCTTGTCAAACACTCTCTAGTTCCCAATACGGCCAATCGCACGTGCCATCGCTACAGTTATGTCTAGATACAATTCCGTATCATGGGCAGGCGACAAATAAGTCGCCTCGTGACCAGATGTATTCGCAACCTGCAGGCTTCTCGCCATGAGGTATCTGTTTACCTCCTCTCCTCGGTCGTCCGCCACNGACCAGATGTATTCGCAACCTGCAGGCTTCTCGCCATGAGGTATCTGTTTACCTCCTCTCCTCGGTCGTCCGCCACAGGGGAGTTCCATATCTCTGATTTAGCAGTGATGTCCGTGCCAAATATTATGCTCTTTTCTTTCGCTTTGTCTACGATCATATTCCACTGGGAGAGATGTAGTTCCAGCGGGTGTTGGGGTTGGAAGTAAGATGATACAATCATTATACTCCCTTCTCNTTCCACTGGGAGAGATGTAGTTCCAGCGGGTGTTGGGGTTGGAAGTAAGATGATACAATCATTATACTCCCTTCTCGTATTTCCACCTGTACACACGCACGGTGCATATTCGAAACAGCCTCTAGCGGTAGGTAGTTTATATCTGTGTTACATACCCAGATTCCTACAGTGCCTTTCCCCCATATAAGGCGAAACTACCTTGGAGACTTGGTATTTTCCCATTGAGCAGGTAGGGTTCCCGCATCAATACCATATCCAGGTGACGCTCCATCACTACTGTGTGCAGCTCCATTGTTGGAACTACGGTTTATTTGCCCAATCCGTAGCGGCGCATGACGACTAGTCATACTGGGTCCTTTCAAGTTCCTGTGCCAACATCTTCTGATGGACTGGACAGTCTGGCGACCCAACCTTGTGGTTCACCTCTTTCCTTTTCTCCTTAACACAGTTAAAACATTTAACGGGTTCACCTTTTTTCGTACATTCACTGTATGTGTGGCCTGTATCTGCACATCCAGTACATGCCATGTTGCTCTTACATTTATCTTTTAAATGACCATACCCTTGGTACTTAAAACACCTCACGGGCATGTGGTAATCCCTTACACGACATCGCTGAGATCCCACATACAGAAAGCCTTCGTTCATGAACATCCACCGCAAGGCTGGAGAGATCTTCATTTCAATATGGAACTTATCCTTATTGTCCCTTGGTCCAATTCGGAAACACATAGTGGCATTTCTCTGCAGATCCTCCTCCCTCAGCTCATCCTCCCCAAAGTTCTGGGCACACAAGGTGTCCAAGAATTCGGGAACCTGGGTACGCCATATAGTATTAGGATCTTATACCTAGGATCTCAGTCCTAATTCTTCCTTCTGCTTTACATTTTTGAGTCTTGAGGAGAGTTTCCTAGTGCGCAGCCTCCAGGAGTATACCTCCTTTACCCACTGTGCGAACAATTCTGACCTTCGGGCATTCCTGCACAGGATCCAGCGACTTTAGCTTATCCGTTGTTTCATCAGATTTCCCGTCACCCTGTTTAGGGTAGATGAGCAGTCATTTTGCTGGTCAAGCTTTTCCCTTGGTCTACTTGCCAGTCATCCATGTTAACTCGGGGTGCTGCCATTCCCCTTCCCATTTGGGCCTTCTGCTCTTGCAAGATTTCAGAGAATGGAAGTGGCTTAGCCACCTTTTTCTCTCCAGGAACCTCAGCCCTCGGCTGATACTTTTCAATAATCCTTACCTTTTCATTTAGTCCCTTGTTGTCTGCTTGCAGTTCTGCATTCCGTCTTATTTGCAGGTTCAAGAGTGTCTTCAGCCTCNTTCATTTAGTCCCTTGTTGTCTGCTTGCAGTTCTGCATTCCGTCTTATTTGCAGGTTCAAGAGTGTCTTCAGCCTCGTCACTTTTGGGAGAAGGTAGTTGGCACACTCCTTATTAAATTTTCTTTCGCTCATCGGTCATGTATTCGGCGATTTCCTGTAATGCCAGTGAGGACTCAACCGAATGGATTCATAGTTCCATTCACTCTCTCTCTCTCTCTCTCTCTCTCTCTCTCTCTCTCTCTCTCTCTCTCTCCTGGTGTGCTCTCTCGCCTCACTTTCCTCTGATTCTGGGTGCCCTCTCATCGTTTCCTGTGTTGCTTCCTCCTGCTGAGTGCTGGTACCTCCCTCAGCTGCACTCTTTGCATAACACTCATTCAGGTACTTTGACACCACCCTTACATCCTGCCCCCAGATGTAAGGTAGTGCNCATCACTTTTGGGAGAAGGTAGTTGGCACACTCCTTATTAAATTTTCTTTCGCTCATCGGTCATGTATTCGGCGATTTCATGTAATGCCAGTGAGGACTCAACCGAATGGATTCATAGTTCCATTCACTCTCTCTCTCTCTCTCCTGGTGTGCTCTCTCGCCTCACTTTCCTCTGATTCTGGGTGCCCTCTCATCGTTTCCTGTGTTGCTTCCTCCTGCTGAGTGCTGGTACCTCCCTCAGCTGCACTCTTTGCATAACACTCATTCAGGTACTTTGACACCACCCTTACATCCTGCCCCCAGATGTAAGGTAGTGCCCTTCTCAACCAGTCACTCCTTTCCTTAGTAGGTGACTGGCGAGGAATGACAGCGGGAGGGAAAATCCAACATGTCTGACATTGGCGAGGAATGACAGAGCAGGAGGTTGGCGTGTGACGTCATTTTAAGATGGGGCCCGCCGTACCGCGCCAGGACGCCAGGTGGCTGGGAACATGCATTTTATAACTACTTGTATGTTCCGTAGCGTAGAAGTTCGTTTCATGTGACTAGGAAAAAGTGGAGCGGTTTTTCTTGGTGATGCAGCAGTCTTTATCTAACGGAACGATAAACTTTGTGAACCCGAGAGTAAGCGTTGTACATTAATTACCACTGTATGTATCCTAGAATCACGCGGTCGCAAGCATTTGTTCGATTATTGTTGATGACGTTCAACACGTGCATAAACGGAATGTGTTTTATATCTATAATGATTTACCCTAAGTTTCAGGGTACACGTTAAGACAAGACTAGGCGACAAATTTTTAAGGGCGACAATTTCAGCTAACCTTGAAAATTGGGAAGTGGTGTAAAAAGAAATAAATGGGATAATATTTATTTTTGCTAAATTTAGCTTTCGAAAATGTATAGTATCGTTACACATTACACAATAGATCCTCTCCCGTCGGATAGGGTTAAAAGATCGTAAATTTCCTGGACATTGCAGGATTTAAATTCAAACTGTCGCAGTAACATCGTAGTCTAAGACTGATTAATCTGATGCAAAGAAAGCCCGCTTTATATCAGTCGCCTGAATTTCATAGAGCTAGATCAATAAGTGTGCGCTTACTACTACTATAGTGCGTCTCATTCATAAAGTTGGGTTTGCAATAGAATAGTTAAGTGTTAAATTATGCGTTATGATGTGTACAAAAGAACAGAAAGTGTGTTGTCTTATTTATGTGTTGGTTTCCAATTGAAATAAGCAGGTCGTTTGCGATGTTATTTCCTTAAGCATTAAAATATAAAGTTATAATTTTATGTCTTAAATAGAACTTATCAGGCTGCGACCAATCAGAACAGAGTTGTAGGTGTTGTTGGCGGGTAACTGTTACTTACAGTAATGCAAGCATAAAAAAAAAGTTAAAAGTCACGTGTACGCACATATTTATGATTCTACTTGTTCACAAAAATACGGTTGTGTTATACGAGGTGATGTTAGGTTAGGAACAAAAGTAAACATTGCAGTGTTCATTGGCTGGACTTAAGAATTATCATGTGAACTGTGAATCGTAAATTCATGAGCCGTATTTCCGTTTGTGAGAACAGCTGTTACTGCATACTTTTTACGCATAATTTTTTATTTGCAAACCCATCTTTAGATTTTAGAAAAAGTGGGGGCGTGCTCTATTGCCAAAATGGCTACCGATTATCATCAACAGTCAAGAAGTTATGCTGCGTTGAAAGAAGTGCACACACATACAAAAATACGTAGCGAAAATTGACACAGTGTATAGTAGTGTATAAATATAATATGGTTTTGNGCAGCGAAAAGTGACACAGTGTATAGTAGTGTATTAATATAATATGGTTTTGTTAGCTACCCATTGCAATCTGAGAGTGAGATGCACAGTAGATGCAACCATCGCCTTTGCTACTGGCCACCACAACCACAACCACTGCATGCCGTGGCATTTTCTTTCGCGTCCATTATTCCTCTGAGGAGAAAGGTTCGGAGATAATTTTCTCCAAGTACTCGTGAGTTCTTGGAGTATTTATTATTAAAGATGACCAATTAATAGGAGTAGTAATAATGTGGTGCACTTGATCAAGGTTATATAAAAGGGTTTCCTATTACAACAGTTTTTTTTAAAATCAGTGTTTGATATTATACTTGCTTCAGTAAATAAAAGATCCACGAATATAAATTTTTATCAGGAAAGAAAAAAATGGCTTATCAAAGGTCGGCACTTTTTTACTTTTATCTCACTAGTACACTTGGAAAAAAGTGGAACACACCAGGTAACATACGATTTTCTTAAAAACAGTTATCGCTCAACATGGCCTGACAAACAACACTGTAAATCCGCATGAAGCATCAACAAAATTCTTTGAAGAAAAACGGCTAATTGCGGTCGCAAAAAGAAGTTTTGTGCATTTCAGTATGCAGTACTTCGGCACGAATAATTGCTTTCACTAGCCAAGGCATTATTCTCACTAGTTTTTTTGTAATGTCTTGCGATAATTTATCTCAAGCTGGAAGTAGCGCATCTTTCTAAACTTTTGTTATCCGTGACGTTGAATTTCCTTATTTTTCTACAAATATTTGCCAAAAAAAAAATCTCCACAGGGTTCAACTCTGGCGATTGTGACGCAGTCGGTAAACTAGAAGGATATAGAATAGCTATTCCTTAGTTGCCGCCACAAAGCTTCACCGCGGACTAAATATTATGCAATTTTAGGGCCGTGTTCTCTTTTCTCCGAACCGTTATATATTTGTATTGGAAAACTAAACATTTGATTTAATAAATAATGTTTTTTTTTCTTAAAAAATCTAAGGGCTTGTTTTTATGCGTTTGGCCAAATTCTCCCCCTCCACCGACATCTTTCATTCGCAGCTGTCCTCCATTAACACCACCGACACGGAGCGTGAAGGATATTTAGCACAGTTTAAGGTGTACCGCTATTGCTGATGTTGACGCCAGGCCTTGTGCAAGACACCGTGTACGTTATCCAGTTTTACGTTAATGTGTTTTATAAAGCCTTCCCTAAAATGTTTTGTTTTTCTCTTATAGTCACTTTTGATGTGCAACCGATACTGGGCCTATTGGCTTTCGGGCTGGTTGCTTATCTTCTTTTCATAGTGGTACAGACGGCAGAGAAGTTAAGTTTCAACAGTTTTACAATTCTCCCTACATAGCTTTTCCCACTTGTAAGAAGTACTTTTAACTTGTTATCTATGGATGACAGTATCGCACATGTTTTACGAGACATGTTGCTCACTCTCGGCGTGTTACAGTGCAGTAACAGACACGTAAGAGAAGGTACTCAAATTTGAACATTTTTCTAAGCAGGCTGCAAATGAATCCACCAAGCATCGAAGTGTGCGAATACTTTATTTTAATTTTTTTATATTTTTCATTACATTAACATTTTGATTGTAAAACATAACTGTGTTCTTGTATAGCATCGATGTATTTTTCAAAACGTAATATTTTATTACGTCGATGTTTGTTATCCATGGAGATTAAATATATCTACGTGTGCGAGTGAAAAAGAAATAATTAGTGGAAATGGCTGAAATGCTCATATATTTATAGCTGTATTTACGCAGTTGCGAAATGGCATCTGCTGTTCTACCTGTTAGGTTAAATTGTGCGTAATAATAAACAGATCTACTTTGCTAGGAATTAAACTTAAGCCATTATAAATGTGTTAAACCGTAAACAGTGTTTTGCTAGTAGCAGTGTGTGATTGTGAATGCTACTTTTTAACAGGTGTGAAATATACGTGCTGCGCTGCCTTTAACAGCAAGAAGTGACCATATTATTGTATACTTTCACTGTTGCCACTTAGTTCACGTCGGTATGAGTAATATGCTGACAGTTTTTTTTATCTTTTTATTGCTATAAAAATTATATTGTAATTTCTATGTTTTAAAAATATTTTGAATAATGAATATACAGCTTTTAATCTGCAAAGAAGCTATAAACTGTAAAAGTGTTGAGAATAATACGACGACTTGTTTTTTTAATGTCATGTTAATAAAATTATTTTTCTCCAATCAAAAATAAATATTACTTGATGTAACAGTTAGACCTAATAACAAAATTACTCGTGATACATAGAAATAAATGAAAGGAAAATTAATCTAATTTTAAAGTAAGCGACAAGCACAACAAAGAAAAAGGCTTTTCATCGCAATTAATCTAGATTTCCCTAACAGTAACACTGATGTAGCTACGATTTAACATGTATTTAAGAAATTACATGAAGCACTTGGGAACATATTTCGCGAGTTGTCTTACATGCCCTCGGAAGCAATGTGAGAATCTGACAAAACTGTGGCAAAGCATAATCATTCGGCTATTGTTACTTCTCATTACCGTAACTAGCTAGCATGTCTGTTAATTAGTTGTGAACTTGCTTGCACGAAACTAGGAAGTACGAAAATAATCACCGCTAATTACTCAGTCAAGTAGCAGCGGTAGCAGCTACATGTCTGCCTACTCAACTGCGCTGTTCCACAATCGCTGGTACTTCCCGAAATTCTTTCACTTGTAGTGATTGAGATTTTTATATACGCGTTAAATGTCCACAAGTGTTACAGGGGTGACTGAAAGGTCGTGTATTAATTAATTTTAGGGCATTCTTAGCAAAATGAATTTTTAAAGATTGCGCAAATATTTTGTAGAGTGATTTTAAAGATTTCTTGAATTTAGCCGTGGTATCTTATTTCAATGTGAATTATCTCATTTTGGTGAGTTAGTTTTTATTATTTTCACGTCCCAAAAACACTAGCGTTGTGATTTTGACATGTAATTATGCAAAAATGTACTTACTCGATGTTTTTCTATTCGATGTGTTGGCAAGAGGCTTGGAGAGGGNACGCTTAGTTATCTTTACTAGGCTAAATGGTGTTCTGTAACTCAATATGTCTCCGTGATGATCTTTCGAATGCCTTGTGGTTGTCTTGATATAAAGACCCGTCGACAATGTGTCCATATGAACGAAAGTGGAACGAAAATGGCCAACGTATTGGGAGGTTAGTATACAAATATATCTTACAGGAAAGAAGTTTTAAAATGCCCTAAATATGAGAATTATTATATTCTGTTCTATTTCAGCACAAATAAACGGTGTCTGGAATACATTTAAGGAGTATATTTTATAATTCGCGAGTGATACTCTGGCTTTAACGTATAACTACGAAGTGACCGTTTCGGCCACGTGTCAGTGCTGCTATCTCGTGATGCTCAAAATGAATTAGTACCACTTGAAATCTTATATCAATAGAAAGAAGTACATTTATTTTCGAAGTATTATTCTATAATGTATTAAGAAATAAATTTCACTTATAGTTAAAATTTAACTATAATAACGAAATTTGTGAGAATGTATTTTGTAGTAACGGAAATATAATTCAACAAGCAGATCGTTGATTTCAGAACACAGCCCGCTGCGTTGCCACACAAAGGTATCAACAGAGATATGGCTTACAGAACACCACACAAAGACGCCTACGAGTAACCATCGTTGTGGCTCTCTATGTGATAAAAACCATCTCGTTGACTGTCTTAAAGCAAGCTCAAGTTAGAGAATAGGTAGGGCCCCTGGTGGGATTACCCACGTTCGTTGGAGCAGTGCCGAAACTTAATTCAGCTTCGTCGCTGTCGTGCTGCACGCGCGTGTCACGGACAGTAAACGGCGACATGTGGCGGAAATAACGCTCGCCGTCTGTCGTCGCCTGATGGGGGGTACCCGACGTGCATATGGAAATGATTCACGCCACTCTGCGTCGCCTTTGGCGTTATCGGCCCCGGGGGTTGGTCCTCTGTTGATAGGGGAGGGGGAGAGTTTCGGGATCGGTAGCGCCGCAGTAGCTACCCCCGGCATCGATTTTACCGCCCTACCTCCCGACGGTCACCCCTTCATCCGCACAGGGGCCAGGAAATGAAGGGAGTGTTGGGGTTGATACAGCGATTGGAGAAGGGGGGGGATGTTTGTCTGGGCATGCGCCACGCGCGTCTACCCTATCCTTATTTTATTTCGGAGCTCTTAGTATCGGCTGCTCCAACATGGCGGCGAGCATCGCATCCCGTAACCTCCACCCGCCGTGAGGGAAAACAGAAAATGTAGTCGCCGCCGAAGCCTTTTTTTTAAAGCCCGCACAAAATCACGTTCGTCTTCCATTACCGATCGTGTGCCTCGTCAAGTCTTCCACTTTCGTCGTTAGCATTTATCCGCGTAACGGGATACTTTCTTGTTCGTGAGTATTTATAGTGTTATGAACGCGAAACGACGTTGAAACGTGCAATAAAGAGTCTTCCAATGTTTAATCGTGGACCGTAGTTTTCTTCTGCGTGAATGTGTGTTCCAGTTTCTCGGGGGAAAAGTTGCAGTTGTGACATGCGCCTTAAGAGTGCTCCAGTTCTCAAGAGTGGGCCTTCGTTATATTTTTCCAAATGTTTACCTATTCTCCGTTTTCGTTGGGAAGGAACGCTACTGGGAGGTCCGCCTGAGTCGTCACGTCCAGTGCTTGAGAGTGGAACTTACTCGCATCCTTCGCGATTTATAATTCCTGATTTCTTATGAGAATGGACTGTGTTGGGAGGTGCGTCTGAAGAGTCTTCAACTGTTCAAGATTGGGACTTTATTTCTTCGTCGACTACGTTCGTTCGATGCTGTTATTGAGAAAGGGTAGTGTTTGTCCCTGAAGATTGTCCGTAGCTCAAAAAGGGACCATAGTTCCTCATCATGTGAATATGTGTTCCGTGCTTTTCATAAGGAAAATTATTGCTGTGACTCACGGCCAAAGAGTGTTTCAGCCGTGGGTTTCTCCTTCGTGATTGTTTATTCCACGTGTTAAATGAGAAGGGACGTTTTTTTGGATGTGCCTCTGAAGAGTCTTCCATTATTTAATGTTGACTTTGGTTTTCTTCGTAATTGTTAAATGAGGAGGGACGTTTGGACGTGTGCCTGAAAAGTCTCCCAGCGCCCAAGAGCGGACACGCGAGGATTGCGGAGGAGGGTCGTGCCTTGAGCGTGGTGGACATTGCCGGGAAGTCTCGTGGATATAAGTGACTCGTGGACGCCGCGTGGGGACGATGCTGTACTCGGGGTCGGTGGGATCAGTCG
>NQII01000321.1:368670-425661 GCA_002778355.1 Clitarchus hookeri | reverse complement strand
CGTCGGGGGCGGTGAGGGCGTCGGCAGCGCGGCGTGCTGCTGTCGCTGCCGACACCACCACCACCTGTCCGCCCCTAGCCTCCAGATATGCCTGGTGGCGCCGCGGCGACACTGCCCCCGCACGCTGCGCTCTGTCGTCAGGTAACTGTTGCCGTCGTCTCTGAAGGTAGGTTGGCAGGTTAGGCTTAACGTCCCGTCGGCAACGATGGCATTAGAATCCGAGCAAGTTGCCCAGGGGGCAGGAATCGTCCATGGCCTGTATTATGGAACCATTACAACATTCGCCTGGAGTGATTTCGGGAAACCTCGAAAAACTGAAGGGACCGCTGTAGTGTAGTGGTTAGACTACTCGTCTCCCACCAAGGCGAATTGGGTTCGATTCCCGGCGGGATCACCCCCAGATTTTCTCATACCGGCGGGTTTTCTCGGTGATCTCCCGTTTCCACCGCCCTTGCATTCCAGCGCTGCTCCGTGCCTCATTTAACCCTCATCGGCCCTCAAGACCTCGATGTTAAGAGCCGCCCAAATATTTTCACTCACTTACTCAAAACTGAAATCATGATTGCCGGACTGGGAATCGAACCTGGGTCCTCCCGAATGCGATTCCATTGTGTTACCACTACGTCACCTCGTTTGGTGCCTGTAAAGAAAAGTTAAGAGATTTGGAGGGCTCATGAGAAGGTCTTCAGCATACGTGGGGGTGAAATGCAAGGCCGGGGAACGGGAGCACTCCCAGACAACCCGTCAGACCAACGGCAACGTCCTCCACGTTTCCCACACGCAGAGATCAGGAATCGTCTTTGTGGGGAAACGACTTGCCAACCACGCGATTAACATGTAAATGAAGTGGTTTCCCGGTAAAATATGGGTAAGCCACACCACATCCCATCGTGATTCGACCGAGCGAGTTGGTGCATTGATAACACGCTTTATTCGCGTTCGAGAGGATTTGAGTTCAATTCTCAATCCGAGCTACCTGATTTCGGTTTTCTGAGGTTTCCCGAAGTTTATTCTTGGGGAAGACTGCCGGGGCCGATTCCTGCTGGTTCCTGTGTGTCAGGACAACTTTTTCCCTATATGTCCTCACTATAGACGAGATGTTAAGCCGTACTTGCCTTCCTCCTAGTTTAATTCATGTAGGGTATTCCAGGTTAATTTATTAAGGCTGTTCAAGTGGGAAAAAATTCGTGTAAAATTTAGTATGCAAGTTATGCTGTGTGACGAGCACCTAATTAATACCAGATAGGAGCAAGATCGTACAACATATAAAAATATATATTTAATACATTTATTGGCATTTAATCGTTTCGAAATTACGATATACCAAATGAAAGTATAATATATTCTTTACGCCCGAATTTTTTTTTTATTTGTATATGAGCATGTTAGTAATACTAAAAATTTTCACTGTCAGTAGAGTAAATATTTTGTATTTGAAATTTTTGGCCCCAAAATAAACAGCTTCTTGTGCTAGTTTTAAAATCGAAAGTATAAATGTTAGAGTAATAATAACATGTTTAGCATCAAGCCACATCTGTTTAGTTCACATATATGTGTGTGTGTGTGTATGTTTTTTTTTGTATCTCTCCGAACTGTCATTCCGTCGTAGTGCACGCGGAAAGTAACACGTGTTCGCGGACGGCCGAGNTTTATTTGAAATTTTTGGCCCCAAAATAAACAGCTTCTTGTGCTAGTTTTAAAATCGAAAGTATAAATGTTAGAGTAATAATAACATGTTTAGCATCAAGCCACATCTGTTTAGTTCACATATATGTGTGTGTGTGTATGTTTTTTTTGTATCTCTCCGAACTGTCATTCCGTCGTAGTGCACGCGGAAAGTAACACGTGTTCGCGGACGGCCGAGATCCGGCGCGCTGGCGCTCCTCTCGCCACTTTTCTCAACTACGTGGTCAAGTACAGCTGTGCCCGGGTCACAGGCGACTGCCGAGGCCAGGCTCGACCCACTCTCCGTCGTGTCTTCGCGCGTTTTTGTCAGTCCACTACGTGCTGACTGAACTAGCGTGTCACTAAGAGCAGTATTTTGACTTGCAATGGTTTATATTTTTGTGTATACTGATATTTTTCTGCTCTAAATATTCTACCCGCTTGTTTTGAATACATAGGATAATAACAGCCAATGTCAGAAAGATGATTGGAATATGGGTACCTTTGGAGAATGAACAACAGTTTTGACATCGCGTGAAGGACTTTGTCGACTTTGAATGCCAGATGAATTTTATGTAACCAGATTTTATGGGTAGTTTCTTCACAGTGGCAGCAGTGAATAAAATATCTGCCATTAATAATTATTAATGTTGAAATATCACTCTTATTTGTTTAAGCTGTTAGTAATGTTTTAATTCATTTAAATCACAAAATTTAATATATATATATATATATGTATATATAAGCGTAAAGAACAGAAATAACATGAACAAAAGAGCGTCTAGGTATTAAAAACTTTACCACTCGTATTTTTTTATTACTCTTGTAATTGTTTTTAAGTATCACACTGAATTTTCTGAGAAAAATAGTAACTAATATTTTAATAATACTTGATAAAGAACAGACAGGCTGGTTTTATTATGTTTATTATATACACTACAAATAATAAGTGTATATTAATTATTTCCTTATTTGAACACTTTATTTGGCGAGTTACT
This sequence comes from Clitarchus hookeri, assembly GCA_002778355.1. Taxonomy (NCBI): domain Eukaryota; kingdom Metazoa; phylum Arthropoda; class Insecta; order Phasmatodea; family Phasmatidae; genus Clitarchus; species Clitarchus hookeri. Next base: position 422,998 of record NQII01000321.1, on the reverse strand, counting down.
GATTGCTCTCAGGCGTTGTTCAGAGAGATTAATACAAAACTGCTTGTGGGTTGATTTGGAATATATACAAAACTGATAATTTAATTATTTTGCAAGGGTGATACAGAACTGAACGGAATCCATCAACCATGCTCTACAAATGAGATCGGAATCATGTGAAGTGGATAATGGAATTATTTTGTCACATGATTACTATACAATATAATCATATGCGTCGATACCGTTTTTAACTACGCAAAATTAATTATTGTAATTTTTTTATATTATAACAAATAGTTTTAATGTAGTAGCATTACCAACAAAATTATTTAATTTCCCAGATTTTAAAAGACGTGATAACTGCATTTATGAGAAGAGCCAATAAAAAATGTTTGTTCCTGAAGAAATGAAATGTTACGTATTCGAAAAGTGCAGAATTACATTTTCCAAAACAGGCGGGAACAGTTATAACATCTGCGAGTAGGTCGAAAACCGGCAATGCCCTGCGTCTAATCACATACCGACGTTGACAAGTATCTCGGAGTCCATTCTAACAAGGTTCTGTTGTCTTTCTAACCTGTCGTAAAACCCTACCGAGCACACAGATGTGATGTAATAAGATTTTCCGTGTGTCAAAGTGAGTTTCGTGGCTAGACTATTATACACGTACGTTCTTCCTTTTCTTTCAAATTTTTTGAGAGCGGCAAAGTAATGTTTCGAATGGGAAGGGGGTGAAGGCCGCTGGTCCAGTGTGACCTTGAAAACAGCTGACAGCCGGGCTGTGTTGCCATGTTGCCGCGTCCAACCCCCCAGCCGCGCGACCCTGTTCAAGCTCCTCTTGTCTCTGCCGCCGCGCTCTCAACCCTGGACGCGACACATGCCTCCGGACTTTTCAATAGACTGAAGTCGATTGAAACTTGTCCACGCCACAAAACAGTGGAAGGGTTTCCAACTAAAAGTATTAAACATTGCTAATGATTATAAATAAAATGTTTCCCAGTCTTCCTCAAAAATTTCCCATAGCCATTCAAAGACAAATTTAAAAAAAAATTATATACTGAAGCCACACCTACCTTATCAAATGCTGTTGATAACTCCAACAATCAGTCTTCGCCGACGCCGAAATTTATTTCATCCATATATTAAGTTAATGAATTAATACCGAAAAGTGTTTTATCATTTTCTGCGGCAGTGCCAGTATTTGAAAGACAAATTTCTGTAGTAGATTCTGTTCCCGTTTCTTTTCGCAACAAATCGGCGAACTGCCCGTACGTTTAACTATTGTATTTAATGCATTCTACTTATTTTAACAGTACGCCCTCCTGAATATTAACAAGGTAAGCTGCGCAGGACCTATTAATGCTACTTTTGTTGGTCTAGGACGTTTCCTTCAGAAAAGTCGCTACTCTGGATAATTACCACTGGCTGTTATAAAAAAAACTGGAAACCCAACCATTGATTTAAAGTGTTAAAGTGCCACTTCTAACACGAATATAACCTAGTGCATGATGGGGTCTACCCACTTGTACTAACTAGGAAATAAATATCACTGTTAACTTCCTTTACTTGAACAACCGTGGCCTATTAAAACTTTACACTCATCATAAATAACTTACTTTACCGCAATCGTAATCTACTTACCAGGTAAATCCACTGTAGGAAGAGAATAATGTTTGAGTCTCTTGGAGCCTGGCATTGTGTATGCTGGTAAAAAGTGCCTTCCACAAACACGAAATCGCCTCTACACTCAAAGCACTGAAACGGCGTGCAGTCTCGCCGTCGATAACGCGCCTATACGAGGCTTCCTGCGGAGACCCTACCATTTTATGGCGTAATAATAAAACTAAAGGTTTGATGCATGTCCCTAGTCCAAAAATTCTAAACTTGCTTTCATTACTAAATAAGTAGTATAGAATCCCAGAAGGTCTGTGGTTTGTTACATCTCACCGATTACAACCTCTGGACGTTTGCTTTATGTATCATTTGAGTGTGTTCTATACGCAATACTGTGAAACATGGTTAAAAAAAATCACCCTGGCAAAGCTATTACACTGAGACACAAAGAAGGATTTTTGTTTGGAAAGGCTTATTTACAGGCAGTAACTCCCAACAACGCAATAAGTGCGTTCGAAAAAAAACTGTAATTTTTCCAGTTAACGAACACATATTTCCAGAAGAGGCATTTGTAGCCAGTGAGACTACAAGTCTACCAATGAAATCAGATGTAGTTTCCCAAGACACTGAAATTCCAAGAGACATAACATCTACAGTAGGAGCCGATAGCTGGTCCCAGTCTAGTGTCGCCATCACATGGAAACCGCCATCTAGATCAAAACACAGATGCATCAAAGGATACAGCCCACACAATTCGTGTCACCGCAGAAGATATTTTACCAATTCCACAAGTAGGTCTAAAGGATACGAGAGACAATGTAGATTTTTCAATAAGCCTAGGACGAAAAGAAAGTAGAAGCCATGGTAAGACTGCTATTCTAACTTCAAATCCATACATCCAGGAACTACGGACAAAGGCCCCGCAGCGATCAAACTGCAAAAGAAAATTATTCACTCAAGATGTGTCAAGAAACAGCAATAAAAAAAGCTAGCCTGATCAGAAATGAAGTGTCACTAAAACAAATTGAACAAGTAGAAAGAAACAGAAAACTATGGATAGTGAAAGTGAAGATGTGGACATATCCTGCCGAATGTGTGGAGGGGAGTGGAGTGGAATAAGAGCAAACCAAGAGAAGAATGGGTGAAATATCAAATTTANTCCTGCCGAATGTGTGGAGGGGAGTGGAGTGGAATAAGAGCAAACCAAGAGAAGAATGGGTGAAATATCAAATTTATTCAGAATGGCCTCATGTTTGATACCGAAATGCATTTTAATTTTCTTTATGATTTTTGTAAATTATGTTTTTATATTGTTCCTTCCAAAGTTAAAAGGTTTTGAAATGTTTTCTTTAAATGCATTAATCGCACCNTCCTGCCGAATGTGTGGAGGGGAGTGGAGTGGAATAAGAGCAAACCAAGAGAAGAATGGGTGAAATATCAAATTTAATCAGAATGGCCTCATGTTTGATACCGAAATGCATTTTAATTTTCTTTATGATTTTTGTAAATTATGTTTTTATATTGTTCCTTCCAAAGTTAAAAGGTTTTGAAATGTTTTCTTTAAATGCATTAATCGCACCTTATAAGTTTAAAAAGACGTGACTAGTTGTATTAAATGTGTAATCCTTACTTTTACCAATATATGTTCCATATGTATATTCATAATCATATTGGTTTATTTTACCCCACCTCTCGTTTCACTATACCCCACCATTGGAGTAAAGTGAAACAGAAAACATATTTTATTTTAGTCACTGTGCGCTTGCATTTTATTGAGTTTTGGTTATACACATTATTTATTTCACAAAATCCTGATCGGAGCTAGCAATTTATGTTTGAAAGGGATTCCAAGATAATGAATATTGGTTCACTTTGCCCCACTCTCCCCTATATAATACTACAGTGAATGAAAACAAGCATAACGGAGAAATGTACGGAGACACATTTTACCCACTGTAGATGCAAGACCTTGTAGTCTCGGTGGTCACGGTCGAGCCATTCCAAATGCCGGTGGCAGCAATCGAACCCAAGTCATCCGGGGGAGAACATGAACGCCACCTACTACAGCAGTGACTCCAAACTCGATAAAGTCCCCACCTTCAGCGGCTAGTAACATGTGACAGCAGGCGGTAATGCGGCATGGAGACCACGAGGTGAAGAGGGAGGCGCGGTCGCGCGCAATTTGGGGCGCACCTGTCGAAATTCGCACCCCCAACCCTCCCGGGGCCCGGGCGTTGTAAGCGGCTCACGGGCGGCTCAGTCGGATGAAGGCGCGCCGCCGCGCCCGCAGCGCGTTTTAGGCCCGGCCGTCAAATGCGGCCTCCTGGTCCCGTTTGACGAGGAGTGAGGGCGGAATTCCGAGCACTGCCGCCTTCAAAACTGCCCGTCCTCGCGTCACCGTGTCTTCAGTTGCCGTTCATCTGTTTTGTGTCGCCTGCTGTTGTTCCAACGAAACAGATGTAAAACGGCGCCCTCTTGCAGTATCCGAGGCGCAATTTTCACTGTAAATAAAATAGCAAATGTGTTTGTGCATGTGGTACAACACTTGATTTGCGTTTTACATCTTGCATGGTTTCCCGTCCCCATCCCAGGCGAATGTTGCAGCTTCTTCAATCTTCCCTTTCATTTCATCGTGTTTGAAATGCAAAGTATTTATTAGATGTAGGAATATTCGTTCGTGTAGGTGAAGCGCATTAGCTTTTTTACGAGGGCAGTTCATACACTACAATTATAAACTTGACGAGGTAAAGTAAGAAGAGTGCTACCTGTGAATCTTTTTGCGAAAAAGGCATACTCACATTTGCTAGTGATGGCCAATCACACATGACTGGAGTAACTCCATGTATGTATTCAGATGACTTGAGCAGTTTTAAAATCCCAATTTTTTTCTTTGTCAGAAAATATAATAACCATACGTTTGTGTCTATGTATTAAATAGGACCCCTTGTACTTGTTTATTGTTTAAACAAATCGCCGTTTAGCAAATGGGGAGAGGTTTGCTTTAAATTCGTAAATAAATTAATCAATTCGAATATTTTTATTACCAAGGCGATTCAACATTGTGTTGACACTGCGCCACCTTGCTCGGTGTGTAAAAATTTGTTGATGGNTAGACAAATAGGAGTAAAACCCAAAGAATGAATGTATTTCGAGAGCCAGCAATTTTCTGTAGGCGCGTGCAGGGATTTTGTTCCATTCCCCCGTTCAACATCGTGGCCAGATTTTTTTTGTAGACTGTTTAATCTTACTTTCAATTGTTGCTCCATTTCATTCCGAAGGTTTTCAGTGGGGGTAAGATCAGGATATCGGACAGACCATTGGAGTTTTATCCAAGCCCATGTTCTCAAGCGACTCGGCTGCAACCTTTGTTTTATGGACGTGTGTATTGTCGTGCTGGTAACGGAATGGGCCAAATACAAATTGTTGCTACATTGTGAGCAGCATTTGGTTGGTCAGAATCGTTAAAATCCCATAAATAGTGTTGTCTTTCATTGCATTATTACACCAGATTTGGCGGCAGTCACTTGAGTAGTTCGTGATAATGAATAAGCTTAATTTGAAAGTGATATCTTTCAAAATCCCAGATGAAAGGAGCTGTAGATTATCAGATTTAATGCTCATATTGTGTACCATTACCTTACCAAGTTTCTCATACATGGCATCATTGTGAAATTTTCTAAGACTGCCTTTCGAAACAAGTTCTAGAAATGGTANTTACCAAGTTTCTCATACATGGCATCATTGTGAAATTTTCTAAGACTGCCTTTCGAAACAAGTTCTAGAAATGGTAATATGCACTTTCACACACACGTGCATAAAGGGAGAAAGAGAGGAACACGAAGGTGATGTCGTAAGCCATTTTTCTTGAAAGAACGTAGGCTAAAAGTCGTCGGTAATAGGATTCACTACTGCCTAAGAGAACAGGTTGATTTTATAAAACAAAATCGAAAGTGTATTCCTATAATAGTAGTTCAAGTTCTTGGAAGTGCGTTTTCCTTCCATCTTGAGTCCCTGGCTCAAAACATAAGCTACAGTATAAACGCCTCTAACAATTTCACCATTGGCTTAAACAACTCAATGTCCTAAAGTTTTGTTTGAAATATGGGCATTGTAAATCTACATAAACAGAAGTTATTGAATAAATAGAAAATAATGTGTACCCAACAGGTGTCAAAATAATTTTTCTCTCCAAATGTGGTTACTAGCAGAATATTCCAGTGATCATTGACCAGCTACGTGGCTCTGGAACACCATCAGTGGCCATGCTTGTTTTTGTAGACATTTTCTCTGCAGTTTCATCTTCCGTTGGCAACTGCTCCGAAAGATGCTTTAGGTCAGAGATGCTCAAAAGGTCGATCGCGATCGACCGGTCGATCGCGGACGTATGTCCACATTCCCTCAAGAAATTAAAAATAAGCGCCTTCCGTCGGTCACGCGTACGGCGACACTGTGATACGCAATAATAAAATGTAAAGCCACGCCGAAAAGAACGCTGCGCACCGCCGGAGTTGTCGGCGCGGCTTAGTATTGTTTGCTCCCATTGTTTGTAACGAATGACTTTCTGGATTAAGAAACCGCCATGTGAGTTTTATTCCGTTTTGGCAAGTTTGCAAGTTTGGTAAAATCAAACAACAATTTTATCCGTCGCTGGAGCGCTAATCGTTATTAATNCGGAGTTGTCGGCGCGGCTTAGTATTGTTTGCTCCCATTGTTTGTAACGAATGACTTTCTGGATTAAGAAACCGCCTTGTGAGTTTTATTCANCGGAGTTGTCGGCGCGGCTTAGTATTGTTTGCTCCCATTGTTTGTAACGAATGACTTTCTGGATTAAGAAACCGCCTTGTGAGTTTTATTCAGTTTTGGCAAGTTTGCAAGTTTGGTAAAATCAAACAACAATTTTATCCGTCGCTGGAGCGCTAATCGTTATTAATATTCTCGCTAGGTCGCGCTCTCTTCGAAAAAATGGCGGCAACGATTTACAAATACATTTGTATTGGACTAGTTTCACTACTCGGCATAGTAACACGCGAGTGTGGCCGGGGCTTAACAAAAAAAACATGCATAGGTCGAAACAGCGACAGGCTTACCATCTCTCATGTTAGAGCTCAGTTCTACCCCCTTACNAAAAAAAAACATGCATAGGTCGAAACAGCGACAGGCTTACCATCTCTCATGTTAGAGCTCAGTTCTACCCCCTTACTTTTTTTTGTCGATCGCGTGCCCCCCCCCCTTTCCCCCATTTTTTTTCGGTCGATGGTACAAGTCTGAGCACCCCTGCTTTAGGTACTCAGGACTCTTCCACCATTGTACTTGCAGAAAATGTGTTATGTTGGCCATTCCTGATTATCAAAAATCGGCTGAATGTATCACACAAGGAAGGGGTAAAAGCACCATCTCTTTCTTGCAATTCCATAATCTCGTCAACATGTTTGTGCACAGATGTAGTCTAAAAGTTTTCTCTTCTTGTACCCAAGGAAAGGAAACTGTAAGTCCTAGGCATTTGCAACACGAGGAGAATGTTTTTGTTAAGTAGGATGCACTGCTCAATAAAACAATATTAAAATTCCATAAAACTTGAGAGCAAAAAAATTTTCCACAATAAGAGGATGGGCACACCTATTATTTTTATGAAGGTGGAACGTCTTAAGAGGGCGGGGTATATGCATTAAAACTGTAGAGGTTAATCATTTTGTTATAAATCCATTGGATAATAATCGAGAAAAACNGGGCGGGGTATATGCATTAAAACTATAGAGGTTAATCATTTTGTTATAAATCCATTGGATAATAATCGAGAAAAACTAATAAAGGGCAATCCTACACATTTGTTTCTAGTAAAGGCTTTTCACGGTAAACTGAGCACATCTGAAAGCCCTACTTAAGATCTCTTTGCATACACATTGTGTATTCTTCCACCATATGGAGAATTGACTTTGTAATGGGCCTGATTACTTTATTAATTCGTTTGCCAACTAAAACTGTGAAATTATTAGAAAATTAAATATTTGAAATTATTACTAATTCTTACTCCTGTGTGTATTAANGCCAACTAAAACTGTGAAATTATTAGAAAATTAAATATTTGAAATTATTACTAATTCTTACTCCTGTGTGTATTAAAGAACCAGAAAGCAAAAGTAATAATTTCATATTCGCAAATTGTTGCCTAACGCTCTACGTTAAGTCATGGAACTACGTTCCCTTCGCCGTTACCAACTATACTGTGCGCGTTGCAGTCAGCGTGTGCATTAACATATATGGAGGTAGGGGCAGTGCCATTTTTTAAAGGTTGATTTCAAAAGTGCTCATTTCAACGTGAACAGCGTATAACTGTGAGAGCAACTATTTTATCAGAGCGAAGTTTTTTGCCGTGATGTTTCTGATGCCATAAATTTTTATGTTATCGCTGCGCAAGATACTATGTAAAATAAATGTACCAATACTGCAAGCCCACAAAGTTGNCGCAAGATACTATGTAAAATAAATGTACCAATACTGCAAGCCCACAAAGTTGGCAAAGCCCGTTATCTAGGATTGCTAATTTTTAGGTTTTCTGTGTTACCTTCCAAAAACATGAGACTTCAATTGACGTATTTGGACTTGATTTATGTACCGTGAGCTCTTAACACAGTTTTTTTTTTTTAATAGGTTGAAGATATTGATGGCACTAAACATTATCCCGAGAATCGTAGTTTAATTCCACGCGGTTTCTTATATTTTGTTAAAATCCAATTTCCAAACTCGATTTTCAAGAGCGCATATCTCCCGTAGAAGTTGAGTTAGGCTATAAGTTATACGTATACCTCATTCTCCACAAGGAATCACTCCAGGANACATATCTCCCGTAGAAGTTGAGTTAGGCTATAAGTTATACGTATACCTCATTCTCCACAAGGAATCACTCCAGGAACATTTTTAGGGTGAGTTTCTGAACAAGCCGGTATATGGAAATGGCGGATGCTGGTCCGCCCAAGGAAAGTCAACATTCAAGCCGCCGTATGTATGCTTGCCTTTTTAAATTCATACAAAAAATTTTCCACATTGCGAATTACCATCCTTTCATCCCTTGTTCTGCACTTTTCTGGATCATCGATTCCAAATGACTAGCTCCCAGTATGCTGTGAAATCCTCTCTATTGAAGTTACAGTTTGGTGTCGGAGAGCTACATTTTACCGGACAAAATTTATCCGTGATAGTTCATCATAAATGTGATAACTAAACCATATTGTGACAACTCGCATACCTGTGTTTTTTATTAGCAAATGAGCGCCTGTGTTACACCACCGTAATTTGATCACAAGCTACCATAGCTCTTTCTTTAATTCTTCTTCATGACAAATACGAGGGTTATTCGGAAAGTAAGGTCCGATTTCGTATAAAACATAAACCATCACAGATTTTTTTCTAAAAACTTTTTTTATTTAATTCCTTACATGTTTTTCTATTTTTTTACATAGTTTTTATATTTGTTTAAACATTTGTCATAACGTTCTGCAAGCTTTTGTATGCCTAAGTCATAGACGTCTGCCGCCTGTGAGGATAACCAGTCTGTAACTGCTTCTTTCACCTCGTCATCTGTGGCGAAGCGCTTGCCTACCTAAAGGCGTTTGCCTTTAGGTAGCGGAACAAGTGAAAATCGCTCGGCGCCAAGTCTGGACTGTACGGTGGGTGGTCAATCTGTTCCCATCCAAAAGATCTGATCAGATTTTGGGTGTGAATGGCAGAATGGGGTCTGGCATTGTCATGCAGCAACAAAACTCCAGACGTCAGAAGGCCACGTCGCTTATTTCGTATTGCACGTCGAAGTTTAGTCAGGGTAGCGCAGTAAGCGGCTGCATTGATTGTTGTCCCTTGCTGCATAAACTCGACTAACAAGACTCCATGTCTATCCCAAAACACGGTTGCCATAACCTTGCGTGTTGAGATTGTCCGCTTGGCCTTGACTTTGACTGGTGATGTCGGGTGACGCCATTCCATTGACTGACGTTTAGACTCTGGGGTCATGTGAGAAACCCACGTCTCGTCCCCTGTGACAATCTTCTCTAAAAATTGATCACCTTCCTTATGATATCGGTCCAAAACATCAAGAGCACAAGCCATTATTTTCATTTGGTGTTCCTCAGTAAGCAGCCTGCGAACCCAACGTGCGCACAANGGGCCTGATCGCGGTTCATCATGGATATTTTCCCGTCCGTCCTTGAAAACTCTCACCCACTTACGCACTTTGCTGTCACTCATAGCATTGGGGCCATACACTTGACTTATCTGTCGATGAACTTCCGCTGCTGAAACGTTCCTTGCTGTCAAAAACCGAATCACTGACCATATTTCACAGTCGGCGGGCTGATCAATTGTTTTAAACATTTTGAACTGACACTGTAAACAGCACACTGAAACAATACCAACGCAAATGGCGTCGTTTGACAAGCAAGGCATGCTGGGAGTCGGTGCGCATGCGCGTTACAATGTTCGCGCGACATTCGATTAGCTACGGCGATTCGGACCTTACTTTCCGAATAACCCTCATATAAAAAATAAGACATATTTTCGAGTATTCGGCATTGAAAAGTTGTTTTTGGAATGCACAGCTTCGAAATATTAAATATAGTTATCAAAGTTTTGAATTTTTATTTGCACCTGAATGTCTTCCCCCCAAAAGAGTGTGCTGGATATCATATTTTATGAATTAGTATCCCACTTTGCAGGCCAGGAGCCAATTAAATAATCGGACCACGGGGGTGTAGAGGCTATAGCGCTTGCCTCGCACCAAGGCGAACTGGGTTCGATTCCATGCGGGGTCGCTCTCGTATTTCCCCGCGTGAAAATCGTGCCGGACGATGCCTACCGCTGTATGGCGAGTTTTCCCGGAGAGCTCCAGTTTACCCCGCCATTTAGTTTCGGGCTTTACTATACATGCTTCTGAAGTATGCAAGGATCTGGACGGTGTGGGTAGCAATATTATGAGACTGTTTACGTGGCATAATATAATGCCTGACGCAATGATCTGAATTACAATATTAGCCTGAACTGTATTTGGGGTTCAGAACGTGAGTCAGTGAAGAGATTTGGCCGGCTCTTAACAACGAAGTCTAGAGAGCCGATGAGGGTGAAGTGAGGTGAGTATGAGCAGCGCCGGAATGCAGGGGTGGGGGAAATGGGAGATCCCCGAGAAAACCCGCCGACCAGCGGCATCGTCCGCCACGATTCCCACATGCGAAATCCTGTAATAGAAGCTCCACCCAAATCTCCAGACTTGAACCCAATCGAAATTTTTGGTCACAGTAAGACAAAAAGCTACAAAAACACATTTCTAGTATGTGGGACCTTGAAGGAGAAAATCCTTTAAGAGTAAAACAATATCCCTACCAGTGTCACCCAACACCCTAGTTCAAGTCAATGCCAGCGCGTCTGAGAAGTGTTCTGGTGCAAAAAGGAGGTCATACTAAATATTAACTATAGACTTATATTGTTTATGTTGATGTACGAAAATTTCCGTTCTTCGTACGGAGGCATACGAACATTTCTGGTTCGGAAAACGTGCGTTTATTTACATTCGTTTAACATGTGGTTTTGTTTCTTTCGTAAGTAATGTTATTTGTTGTATTTGATGGAATGTAATGCGAAATTACAGCTGAACACGTACATGCATGTCAACATTATTGCTTATTTTTAGTGAAAAGAGCAGGACGCATGGACACTTTCTTGTCGTCGTCACTGTATACTAATCAGTATTTATATCAGCACCAAATGAAAATTACACGAGCCCTTCAGCATTAACTCAATAAGGAATGAATGCCGTTCAAAATAAAACTAAAACATTATTTTTATATTGTCGACTTTATACAGATTTAGTATGCGAGTTGACATACGATGTAAAAATAATAGATCATAAAATATAGCTCAAGCATTCAAGCTACCGACGATATCGAAAATCTTCAAATAGTTACAGTTGAATAAATCTGACACTGCAGTGGTACTTTTTTTTTGTTCATATACAGGTTGTAGGGAATATATCCTTCACCTGCTATGGAGGAAAGTAAGTTTGCTTTTTTTTTTAAAACTTCCCGTTGTCTTCTTCGGGCACACGTATGTGTGCAATTTTCGTATTGATTGCTGGTATACCACGTGAAATNAAAACTTCCCGTTGTCTTCTTCGGGCACACGTATGTGTGCAATTTTCGTATTGATTGCTGGTATACCACGTGAAATGTTCGGCTTATTACTGTTTTAAGTACGCTGCCTTAGTGTTCGTGCTACCAGTTGCTTCAAGTGAAATTTAATACGGGAAATTTTAAACGAAAATGGTTGTTGATTAATATGCTCTACTCTTATGGATTTCTTGTTTCAAATTATTTTCCGACTGAGCGTATCATACGGGCGTATACGTTTAGGTACTATATTTTAGGAATTGACCCGTATTTTTTGTAGAGGCGGATGTTTTTACAGCTAGTCCCGTGCATCATTTGTTTTTTTCTTTATTTTTGTGACACGACTGTTGGCAGGTTGTCGCAGTGGTAGTTTTTGGAACACTGCGAGTTATTTTCGTCACCATTGGGGCGCAAAGAGAATGCGAAATAAATACGTGATCAATTCCTTTCCTACAGAGTTGAAGAAAAAATAATACTCGACCTTCTACCGACAGTTAATACAAATTGTGACTGCGGCTGATTTCTTTGTCTTCAAAGGTAGTCCTCAAATTATGTGTTGTGTCAAGGGATTAAAGCCTCTTCACAATAAAGTGAGCGCTTTTTAAATTAACCTTTGGAAAAAAAAATCACTGCTCCTACCTGCGTATATTTTAACGGGCGCACTGAGTGGCATGCGCCTAGTAAAGTTGGTACGATGGAGGGAAAGTAATCCCATGTCTTAACGTTGACTTGAAAGTGTTGGGTAAATATTTGTAAAAACTTAAATTATTATTTTCTTAGATGTTATTTTAATGCACCCAAGTTTAAGAATAGTAGAGGGATTATGGGGACTTTGGCACATCGGACCTGGGACCGTAGCGTCGGAGCTGTTCGTGCTCTGTTATTCCGGTCGGCCGGCGGCCATAATGGATCCAGGGGACCTTGACCCTGGTGACATTTGACCTTGACACCGGTGACCTTTGACGTTTAACTTACAAAATCCAAAATAATATATTAAAAATGGTTTAAAATTACTAAAAAAAAATATATTTAAAAAACTTAAATTTTCGGAGGCCCCCATACCCCCTCCACCCATACTCATTCCACCATCTTGGTATGTGCAGTTCGCCATCTTGGTAGGCGTAAACAGTCACCGTGCGTCATTTTGATCGGTGCAGTCCGCAATCTTTGTAGGTGCAGTCCGCCATCTTGGTACGCGTCACAGCCACCGTTCGCCATCGTAGGTGCAGCCGTCCGTCATCTTGGTCGTTGCAGCCGCCATCTTGGTAGGCATAGCAACCACCATCCGCCATCTTGTTCTTTTTGGTTTTGTCATTTGTTTATACATTACTGGAGTTTATATCTCACCTTCGTTCGACCGCCATCTTGGTTTTTTCTTTTGTAATTTGTTTTACATTGCTGGTGCTGTCCCCAGCAGCGTGCCCTGTGGATGACTGACTCCCTTCACTCCCCCTTACAATATATTAAATTGACCAATTGCCCCACCCCTGATTCTCATATGCTAATTGTTTACGCCATTCCCATACATTTAATTGCTCCGCCAATGTTTCTCATTGGCTAATTACTCGGGTGTTCTCGGAAACCTTCGTTCCGACCAATCGGTGGCCTACTTTAATCGCGAGGGCGGACTATTTCCCCCCCCCCCTTAAAAACTACGGCCTTTATCGTAGACATACTTAACTATTAATATAAAATAACTGTTTTAAGTCATAAATATACGCCCTCGGCGCTTTTTACGCGAAATATAACAGTTTTAAAAGAGGATTTCTAACCACATTTAATCACTCGTCAGAGTAGCTCACACATACAAGCAAAAAACGTAATTAAAACACAATTAACTTAATAAACAAATATTAAAAACGTAATTTTAGAACCAAAACTTTGTTTATATACTTATTATAGTCAACAGCACCTTCCTGCTACGTTTTTAAATACCAGTTACCTTCAGTAACTGGTATGGGGAATATTTTGAGTAATTCATAAGTAATTCCTTTCCTGGACCACGCCCTCACGACGTCACGCGTTTTAAATGATTACTTCTGGCATTTAGAATCAACATTACCAAATTTAAACATTTTTATATCCACCACCGAGACCACTCGTGGGTTTGTTGGTGGATATTTTAAAAGTCCTGTAATATTCAAAATTGCTATTTTTTAATAATTGACCAGGTGGGAGTTTGCTACTCCCGTCTTCCAACCTACCTCCCCTGCAGGCAGGGGGTAGTTAGGTAAACATTTACAACCCGTCCACTGGGTAAACCTAGTTGACAAAAAGTAACTGCTGTGGGCAACTGCCTCAAGCACAGTTTGATATGGGGGCGAATGGCGGATGGGCTTGCCTATCCTATATTCTGTACCATATAAGAAGGCCACTTTTTGACAGCTCGGCGAAAGTAGCGCCACTGTTTACATCTGACNGGATATTTTAAAAGTCCTGTAATATTCAAAATTGCTATTTTTTAATAATTGACCAGGTGGGAGTTTGCTACTCCCGCCTTCCAACCTACCTCCCCTGCAGGCAGGGGGTAGTTAGGTAAACATTTACAACCCGTCCACTGGGTAAACCTAGTTGACAAAAAGTAACTGCGGTGGGCAACTGCCTCAAGCACAGTTTGATATGGGGGCGAATGGCGGATGGGCTTGCCTATCCTAACCCTCTGCCAAAAATAAGTGACACACAACCTGGGTGTTCAAGGGCCCCTCACGGGGCCTGTTCTACCCCCGCNATAACCCTCTGCCAAAAATAAGTGACACACAACCTGGGTGTTCAAGGGCCCCTCACGGGGCCTGTTCTACCCCCGCGCTGAGCTTCGGCGATGATGTAAATCGGCCGAGCCCCCACGGGAAATCAGTCATTTTTCTCGCAGAAATGTACGCGTGTTGTCCGAGCGGCCATAAAATCCTTTCGGCCATTTCGGCATTTGGAATGGTGCGCTCGCTTAGTGCCTTGGACAAATGGTACGAGTTACTATACCTGCTGAAAGAATTTCTCCTTGGTCTACGCACCTTACGAAATTTCGACCGTATTGAAGTATTTGCCGGCCTACCTGCAGCAGGACGAAGACATACGGGACTGCCTCCCATGCAGAGAATGTTGAGAGCTGTACCACCTCGGTTCCCGACACGGCGCATCGCAGGGGTTGGTGCAAGGCCCGCCGAGTATCCCTCGCGACGTCTGCGCCCGTGGAAGACGATGTCCCCGTGCAAGCTATCTACTCGCAAGCTGTACCCTTGAAGATACTCCCCTGCAAGAAATTTACTGACAAGCAATACCCGGCGAGGAAACCAACTCAGAACACAGGTGCCCGATGTGTATGGACCTCAATAAAGTTTTAAATGACTCTGTAAAAAATTTGTGAAACTCTCTGTGTGCATGGGAACTTAAAATTTTTTTGTATATAACAAAAACCGTAAGAAATGTTTTGCATCATCCAAGGTTTTCGCTCGTTGGACTCNACTTAAAATTTTTTTGTATATAACAAAAGCCGTAAGAAATGTTTTGCATCATCCAAGGTTTTCGCTCGTTGGACTCGTACACCATCAAGCAGAATGCCATCTCGTACAATGACGAAGACGAGAAAACCAAAGTTTTCACTTTTTTTCCGTCGTGTCCGTGGAAGCACATCGACCGCACCATGCAACAGGCGTAACGCCTACAGATGTACGAAACGCACGGACGAGGGTGGGACGAGGGAAANACATCGACCGCACCATGCAACAGGCGTAACGCCTACAGATGTACGAAACGCACGGACGAGGGTGGGACGAGGGAAATATTCCGACAATGCTGGACTCTGCCACAATTCCCTATTACCCTGTGTATGTGTTTGGAAGACGTTAAGAGTCGGCGATTCGCAATGCGTGCCCCATCGGAAGGGACTTTATAGACCTTCACAGGCATTGCCGCAGCCCGCCGTTTCGACAGCTCGTCGAGACGTACGCCACAAGACTTCACGAGTACAAAAATCAAAGACATTGCTGTGCCCGTGCAACTCCGAAACCCTAAGACTGCGAAGTTATGATAACCCGTGGTACATAAAAAAAAAACTACGAGGAACCCGTGGTATATAAAAAAAAAATATTACGTTTGTAATGCCCTCCAGGACTCAGAAAAGAAAGATGTGTAAAAAAAAGTATTCCTGGTATTATGCAGAATAATAATAATATTGTGATGTGTGTGCATAAATAAATGTGTTAAAAAATATTTAGTATATATCAGTTTTATTATAATTTTAAAAAAAATTCAATGAGACACCAGTCGCCACTAAAATAGCGTATGATATATTTTAGTGTACGAACGTAATTATTTAAAAAATAAATTACGAATTTGGAAAAAAAGTGATTGAGGAGGTGTGTTAATNTTTTAGTGTACGAACGTAATTATTTAAAAAATAAATTACGAATTTGGAAAAAAAGTGATTGAGGAGGTGTGTTAATAACTTTGGGACAGTTATACAAAAGCTAGCTCTTTCTTGACAATGTATGATTTTTGTTTTTGGTCATTATCTTGGTAGAACTTAAACGAGTTACTAAAGCCCATATTATCATCCCTCTTGTGTAGGTTTGCTGTCAGGATGTTGAGATGGTCTTCCTTTGTCATTGTTCCATCGACACGTAAAGTCTCTCCAGCACCTGCTGTAGATATACAGCCCCAGATCATAATACTACCNTTTTAGTGTACGAACGTAATTATTTAAAAAATAAATTACGAATTTGGAAAAAAAGTGATTGAGGAGGTGTGTTAATGACTTTGGGACAGTTATACAAAAGCTAGCTCTTTCCTGACAATGTATGATTTTTGTTTTTGGTCATTATCTTGGTAGAACTTAAACGAGTTACTAAAGCCCATATTATCATCCCTCTTGTGTAGGTTTGCTGTCAGGATGTTGAGATGGTCTTCTTTTGTCATTGTTCCATCGACACATACAGCCTCTCCAGCACCTGCTGTAGATATGCGGCCCCAGATCATAATACTACCGCCACTGTGTTTCACAGTAAGTTGTATGTTCCCAGGTTTTAGCTCCTGATTTGGCTTGCGCCATACTGTTACCCTGCCATCTGAACCAAACACATTCAATTTCGTCTCATCAGCAAAAATTACATCATTCCACCAATTTTCATCTTTGTCAGCGTGGTCTTTTGCGAACGTAAGTCGTTACTTCTATTTGCCTCATTAATGAAAGGCTTCTTTCTAGATACCCTGCTATTATATCCTGCTCTTCTTATTACTCGTATGGTTTCTGGATGGACGTTCTTTCCGCATTCATTGAGTACCTCCGTTGTAAGTTTGCAAGCACTCATTTTCGGGCCTTTCTTTATTTTCCTCTAATGATCTGCAAGAAGAGAGAGCGAATCAAAGAAACCGACAGCAAAATGAGGTACCGAATCTATTCTGTCTTCGTTCTGAAACCTTCTTATGATGTCTACAACAGTGCACCTCGGCAGATTCAAGTGCTCCGAAAAAAGAGCAACTCTAAAGAAGAAACGTACTACTTTTTACTGGTCGAGCCGCTGTTCAAACGTTGTATTCCTACCCTACGACCCATTTTCTTGACTGACGCAGTCAACAGAGCTACCCAATACAACCTCTCAGCGCAGAGAGCTTGCAGGGAATGAAACGAGGTACGAACACAATGTGCATCATGCCTGTGCCAAGCGTCCACCACAACTGGCCGAATATTAAAGTGGCGTACTTCTGAAGCATGCGAGGAAAAAATATTGTGTTTCATTACATTGCTGTTTTCAGTTATTGGCTACTATTACATTTCATTTAAAGCACACAAGAATGATTGTGCAATATGTTTTATAGTTATCTTCATTTATAATGTAACGTAAGGCCATAACTGCGATGATAATCGGTGGCCGAATATTAATGTGAGCCACTGTATGTCCCATCTCTCGTGCGCCGACTATAACACCAGGTTCAAACTCACTTAAATCTTGATAACCTGCCATTTTAGCAGCAGTAACTGGTCTAGCTTCCGACCGCATCGCGTTACTCAGATTGGTTCCACACTTCTGTTATTAGCATACGCACGCCTATACCAGTTTTTTTGGCTCTTCAGTGTAGTTCCATTTCTAATTATATATCTAAGACGTGAAAACCTACCTACAATCTACGCGTTTAAGATTTTCATCAAAACTTTTTACATCCGTGTAGAGGAATGTAGGCTCATTAGTTATATCGGTAACTTCGTGTTTTATTTGGTCTCCAAAGACCTGTAGACTTCGATCATTGTGTTTATCGTAATTCTAGTGCTCGGAAACCGTGGAACGTAGTTTGCTCTCCAGTTGATGACGAAGCGCGTGTTCGGTGTGTCCTTGCAGTGTTGCGACAACGGACTAGCGTGACAGAGCTCCACGGACTATCGTGACTTAGCTTCACGGGCTGTTGGATGCGCAGAGTAGTGTATTGATCGCGCTCCACTCCCTCCCTGCCGTTTTCACCGTGCCACCGTTGTAAGGACATACGCACGACCACCCTGCGTCGTGCACCTGTTCCCTACCGCAGTCCCCCTACACACTACACTCTCGAATGACGAACGTATGGCCAGCTGCGTACCTTGGTGGGGCTTTGGTTTCCTGGAATTAAAATAAAGGGGGTGGATAGGGGGAAGACCGGTTTCCGCAGAATGAGTCAGACCGACATTTAGCTAAACCTTTGTAGACTCTTCATCAGTTTTAAAAGTTGCTAGGTTATTGGGGACTATTGTACATCCCAAATACAGACGGTTTACCGTCATCGGAGGTTACTTATGCCACTTTTCAATTTCAAACATCCGCCAATCCAAGACCATTTACTTTAGAGATTTACTAATTAGCTTAAAACTTGGGTATGTAGATACTTTTCATGTTTGCATACAGAAAAGTTTTCGAAAACATGCATGTTAAAATTAAAAACATGGTGGCCTAAGTTACCCCAGTAGGTAAGAAACCAATGATCGGCTTAAGATGGTTATTGATGGGTTGACAAAAGCCATACACAGGGCTAAAATAAACATAAAAATAGTGTTCAAGGCTTTTATTGATGGTAATAGTAGTGTTAAAAGTAAAAATTTAACAATTATAGTTTTCAATTTATACAACACAGTGCGAAAGTTGGAAGTAAATATGAATTGACTTTATAGTCTGTGACATCTCCCTTTTCTAANGCCAAGCGTCCACCACAACTGGCCGAATATTAAAGTGGCGTACTTCTGAAGCATGCGAGGAAAAAATATTGTGTTTTATTACATTGCTGTTTTCAGTTATTGGCTACTATTACATTTCATTTAAAGCACACAAGAATGATTGTGCAATATGTTTTATGGTTATCTTCATTTATAATGTAACATAAGGCCATAACTGCGATGATAATCGGTGGCCGAATATTAATGTGAGCCACTGTATGTCCCATCTCTCGTGCGCCGACTATAACACCAGGTTCAAACTCACTTAAATCTTGATAACCTGCCATTTTAGCAGCAGTAACCGATCTAGCTTCCGACCGCATCGCGTTACTCAGATTGGTTCCACACTTCTGTTATTAGCATACGCACGCCTATACCAGTTTTTTTGGCTCTTCAGTGTAGTTCCATTTCTAATTATATAACTAAGACGTGAAAACCTACCTACAATCTACGCGTTTAAGATTTTCATCAAAACTTTTTACATCCGTGTAGAGGAATGTAGGCTCATTAGTTATATCGGTAACTTCGTGTTTTATTTGGTCTCCAAAGACCTGTAGACTTCGATCATTGTGTTTATCGTAATTANCCTACCTACAATCTACGCGTTTAAGATTTTCATCAAAACTTTTTACATCCGTGTAGAGGAATGTAGGCTCATTAGTTATATCGGTAACTTCGTGTTTTATTTGGTCTCCAAAGACCTGTAGACTTCGATCATTGTGTTTATCGTAATTCTAGTGCTCGGAAACCGTGGAACGTAGTTTGCTCTCCAGTTGATGACGAAGCGCGTGTTCGGTGTGTCCTTGCAGTGTTGCGACAACGGACTAGCGTGACAGAGCTCCACGGACTATCGTGACTTAGCTTCACGGGCTGTTGGATGCGCAGAGTAGTGTATTGATCGCGCTCCACTCCCTCCCTGCCGTTTTCACCGTGTCACCCTTGTAAGGACATACGCACGACCACCCTGCGTCGTGCACCTGTTCCCTACCGCAGTCCCCCTACACACTACACTCTCGAATGACGAACGTATGGCCAGCTGCGTACCTTGGTGGGGCTTTGGTTTCCTGGAATTAAAATAAAGGGGGTGGATAGGGGGAAGACCGGTTTCCGCAGAATGAGTCAGACCGACATTTAGCTAAACCTTTGTAGACTCTTCATCAGTTTTAAAAGTTGCTAGGTTATTGGGGACTATTGTACATCCCAAATACAGACGGTTTACCGTCATCGGAGGTTACTTATGCCACTTTTCAATTTCAAACATCCGCCAATCCAAGACCATTTACTGTAGAGATTTACTAATTAGCTTAAAACTTGGGTATGTAGATACTTTTCATGTTTGCATACAGAAAAGTTTTCGAAAACATGCATGTTAAAATTAAAAACATGGTGGCCTAGTAGTGTTAAAAGTAAAAATTTAACAATTATAGTTTTCAATTTATACAACACAGTGCGAAAGTTGGAAGTAAATATGAATTGACTTTATAGTCTGTGACATCTCCCTTTTCTAAATAAAACATTTGAAATATCACTCCATAACATGTCTGGTGGTTTTCTGAATAGATCAGATATTACAAACATTTTATATCTCCGTTAACACTGACTATAAATAATGTTAATTGCACAGTCAATATAAATGAACCCTTTCGGTCCCCGTTTCCATGATGGAGGATGTGTTGCCCATAAACAATTTTCGTAACGATAAGCCTTTTTTTTTTCTCCTCTTCAACTGCTTTTTTTAAAATGATTTTCTGTGTAAACTTGATATTTTCGATCTCCAATAGGCCTTTGGTACTTTTGAGGCATCTTTTCTAGTGAAAAACAGAAAAAAGACTAGTTAAATGACAAACGAGTACTGGTAACAAAAGCCACTAGTTCTTGGTGGCCTTTGTTACCCCACACATGAAACAGCCATGAATTTAAGCTTAAATTTAAAAAAAACAATGGAAATAGAATCTATGTAGTGGGACAACAATAAAAGTATTTTTTAAGGTTATGTTGAAGAATGTTTATATTAAATTCAACTTAAAATATAATATTGGTGACTAAAGTTATGTAAGGTATAAATGATAGCGTTAACCTTCATATAAATATACGGATATAAACTTACCTTTAGAATATACAAACTATTAAAATATACAGTGAAAAACTTCATAAAAATGNAAAGCCACTAGTTCTTGGTGGCCTTTGTTACCCCACACATGAAACAGCCATGAATTTAAGCTTAAATTTAAAAAAAAACAATGGAAATAGAATCTATGTAGTGGGACAACAATAAAAGTATTTTTTAAGGTTATGTTGAAGAATGTTTATATTAAATTCAACTTAAAATATAATATTGGTGACTAAAGTTATGTAAGGTATAAATAAATGATAACGTTAACCTTCATAGAAATATACGGATATAAACTTACCTTTAGAATATACAAACTATTAAAATATACAGTGAAAAACTTCATAAAAATATCAACCATGTGGCACGAACACAAACGAACAATCTCAAAACAGCGTTGCCAATATTAGTATTCAAAATTTCCCTAACAAAATGGCTTAAGTTACCCCGGCGGCTTAAGTAACCCCCGATGATGGTACATAAAAATTATGCCATCAACACTGTATCAGTGACGTCACTAATTTATTGCTTATACCTCACCTGTTTCCATTAACTACCAAATTGAACATCCATGGGTGGTTTCGGGCAGGGACAATTTTAGTGTATAGTGTTACAAGACTCCATCCATAGTGGCGTATCCGAGTTTTAGATGGATGAAAGTTTTAATAAAAATAAAATAACTAAATTCGATTTTTAATTTATTGACAAAACTATTATTTACAACATTAAACTACTTCTTCACTATTGCCCTTGTTATTCTCAGTGAGCGCAATATTTAATTTATGTATATCTCAATTCTAATTTAAGTCCTTATCAATGTCTATATTGGTTACAGTCGTACTTAATTCACACTCATTATTTAGACATATTCAATCTGTTTATTGATATCATTCCAAGTGTCTTGTCACTCACGCATCTCCACTTTACCTTTGCTCACAGTCCTCAGACTTCACTCTCGCTGGTCACTGTCGCCGTCACTCGTCACTTCGCCGTCTGTGCATACCTGGTGCTTATAGTTGCACAATCCTACAAACTCTTAACTGTTGGCCCATCGCCGCATAAGTAGTTTCGCTGGCCTGATCAAGTCTCGCTGAGAGGGGCAAGAGCAATGACTAGAACTTTCTTGCAAAGACCGATTCTTTCACTCGAGCGGGACAGGGCAAAGGAAGTGGTGCAGAACAGCAAGCCTGTAATAATAGTCTTTGGTATCGGGTAGTATGCTTGAACCGACCAATGTTCGGCAATTGACTTTTAAAATGACAAAGTTCATATTTTGTAAACCCTTAAAGAAATCCACTAATTCCCTAACATTAGGAACTTTAATTTCAATTAGTTCAAACTGTATTACTTTCATGTCAGTTTTTTAAATGTTCTTGTATGTTGTGCTGCTTTTTTTGGTGATCTCTAATTGAGCGGAGGCTGTGGTGGTGCGATGTAGTGATTAGACTACTCACCTCCCACCTAGGCGAACTGGGTTCAATTCCCGGCAAGGTCGCTCCTGGATTTTCGCATGTGGGAATCGTGTAGGGCAATGCTGCTGATCTGCGGGTTTTCTCGGTAATCTCCCATTTCCCCCACCCTCTTATCCCAGTGCTGCTCCATACTCACCTCGCTTCAGCCTCATCGGCTCTCNGGTAATCTCCCATTTCCCCCACCCTCTTATCCCAGTGCTGCTCCATACTCACCTCGCTTCAGCCTCATCGGCTCTCAAGACCTCGATGTTAAGAGCCCCTCAAATCTCTTCACTCCACTAGTTCCAATTACCCCACTCCTCCCCAATCACCTTAATCTAAGTGTCTATAGATGGGTAGCTTTAACTGTAATGTTCTTAATTGTTCCATAATTATTAGAGGTCTCCTAGCCTCCCTTGATTGTGATTCATCTCATTACATTTTGTATGTTGTGTGCAGTGTGCGGGAGACTCACCAGATAGCAGAGGCGCAGCAGGAGAAGAATGCCAAGCTGCGGGAGGCATTTGGCATCTCAGAGTACTTTGTAGAGGGCAGCAGCCTGGACCCCCAGCGGCACGTGAAGGAGGCCCAGGCCAAGGCGGCAGCCGAACAGGGCAAGAAGTACACTCTGGTGCGCACGCCCAGTCCCGAACAACCGCCTGACCGTGGCAAGAAGAAGAAGAAACATGATCAAGACAGGTAGGGCTACCTTTCCTGGCTATAAGGACTTCATAATTAATGAATCAAAGATAAGCTTCTAAATGTGCCTACGTATAACTTTATATTCATAGTGACTGAAAATTATGTTTTCTACAAGTTTGAAGAAATACTTTATAATGTACTGATGACGTAAGTTTTGTTTTGAATGTGTCTGCACAGGTCATACTATAAAAAAATTCATGGCTAAATAAGCAGTGGGTATTCTCTACTATAGATATTTCCACTAGACCTGGCCCCTGGTTATGATTTCCACTCTCCACACTATTCCAAATGAATTGTAATGGCAAATTGTGTTATCCAACCAGATTCTTGCAAGTCAGATTATAGAGCAACATGATATTGCATTGCACTTTCCATTTGTTCACAGCCAAGTTTTGTTCAGTTNCTTGCAAGTCAGATTATAGAGCAACATGATATTGCATTGCACTTTCCATTTGTTCACAGCCAAGTTTTGTTCAGTTCGACCACACAAGTGAATTTATGTTGCAGTTCCCTTCTCATGCTCAGGAAGTTATATATGGTCAGCTTTCACCTTTAGCAATCAACTTGGCAGTATAAATTTGACTTGTTGCTGTTCTATTGACTAAAAATCAATTGACAAAAAATTTCTGTTTGGTAATTATCTAGTGTAGGGGTTTTTCTGAAGGAAACGTCTTAGACCAACGAAAGTAGCATTAATAGGTTCTGCACAGCTTACCTTTTTAATATTGCAGAGGGCTTAATGTTTAAATAAGTAGAACATATTTAAAAAATTTGTCAAAAGTATGAGCACTTTGGCTGTTATGTTTACGTCGATCGCCATGTTGAATGGCTGCGCATCGCTGTTTCCAANGCAGAGGGCTTAATGTTTAAATAAGTAGAACATATTTAAAAAATTCGTCAAAAGTATGAGCACTTTGGCTGTTATGTTTACGTTGATCGCCATGTTGAATGGCTGCGCATCGCTGTTTCCAACGCGACCTACCGGCCGCGGATATTCAGGAGGGCGTAATGTTAAAATAAATAGAACGTATTAAATAAAATAGTTAATAGTACGAGCGGCCCCGCCGTTTTATTTACGTCGGACGCCTTAATTTTTTTTGCTAACTTCAGAAAGCTTTTTCACATCGTATCATCCCTCTCCAACCTCGCTTTCAACACGTCCTTGATATTAATTCCAAAAGCATACAAAAATATTGCATAATATTGTTGAATTATTTTTTCTAACAATTTGATGAAACGACACAAATTTGAAATATATTTCCAGCCCGTAATATAAGAACTATCAACTTTAAAAAATACGCTATCTGTTGACCAAAAAAAGGGTTGCTCAAATTTCGCCGTGACGTGCTGTGCGCGCCATCTGTGAGGTATTNATTTCGCCGTGACGTTCTGTGCGCGCCATCTGTGAGGTATTACCAGCCTGAAATGAACCGCTTTCCTGCGCGATATATAACAAATTTACAAACAGATGCCAATAGTTATAATTTTTAAAGTAACATATATTTCATGTACAACGATTTGGAGTACAAGTAATTTATATTCGGCCGGTAATCGTTCGTCTACTTTGTTTGCGTAAAAAGTGAGACACGCGTGAATAGTTTTTAAGCAATTCTAATGCTATTCCACGTCACATATTTCCAACTCGAATATATTAGCCATAACGTCTAAAGTGTGTACAACAGACCATCTCACAAATGTTAACCCAAATTCACTATCTCGGACAAATTAAAAAAGAGTTAGCAAATATTTTATTATTTGCAACATATTATATTTTTACTTTTATAACCTAATTATTTTTTTAGACAGATGTCAGTCTTAAAGTATCTTAAA
This sequence comes from Clitarchus hookeri, assembly GCA_002778355.1. Taxonomy (NCBI): domain Eukaryota; kingdom Metazoa; phylum Arthropoda; class Insecta; order Phasmatodea; family Phasmatidae; genus Clitarchus; species Clitarchus hookeri. Next base: position 397,993 of record NQII01000321.1, on the reverse strand, counting down.
ATTTGTTTAGAATACAGTACAATGGCAAGTAGATCAACTGACAGCGTGTTGATAAAAAATACAGCCTCGACTTGACGGACCAGCTGATGGCGGAAGGATACGTAGTCAGATGTAAACAGTGGCGCTACTTTTGTAGACCTGTCAGAAAGTGGCCGTATACAGTATGGACTATATCTTAGGTCAAGTTCGGACCATGATCTTGGTTCGAGTAATGAACTTCAATGGTGCAACTGGCCATAAGAGATGCTTGTTCAAATACGAGTGCTTCTAACTATCTCTGTTATGTACAAGTAGATTTCTCTAGAACTTCTAAATTGTCAGCCACTCTATACCATTAGTGTTGAAAAATTCTGACAATTTTTACACATACTTTTAGCTAGTTCATAATTTATTAAAGAATGTGTTCTACAGAGTTTCATTTGAAACTAAAATTGTTTCTTTGTTTGTTGGCTTACAGTGAATCAAGTCCTGAATCTAAGAAAGAGAAGAAAAAGAAGTCTAAGAAACACAAAAAGGACAGGTACTTTTGTTCAATTTAACAAAAGATTTTTTAGAATATATATTAAGGTTTAGTTATGGTTTCATGCTGCCTTTGTACATTTTCCTACTCAAGTGTAGTACCTTTTTTCCCAAACAGTACAGGCAAAAAGGAAAGTTTATTTGCACATAAGGTAAGTAAGTAGACAAGATCTGGGATTTTTATTTCAGATGACAGTGATATTGCAAGTTTATGTTCATAAGGGAGTCTTATGCTAAATATAACAAAATTTCAGTTTTTTGTATTAACTGGTCAAAGCACACAAACTATGTGTAAATTACTGTGTGTACGTAAGTGTAGTTTGAGTAATTCATTTTCGTTGATGTTTCAGGAAAAATTGCATTACCATAAGGGATATATCCTTGGGCACAAACAAAGAAAATATTGCTGTATTGCCATAACTCTGAAAATATTTAGCATGGTTTGTGTGAACACTAAAAATTTACATTTTCACGGTTAGATCCGTTGTTAATCTCACTTATTGCCCAAGTGATGCATATTTCACTTGTTACTAATTCAATTGTAACCAGTATTTGTATAGAACTTTTACCATAAACTGATGGCGAAGGCAAAACTTGAGGCTGTCAAACAATGGTAAAACAACAATGCGCCACCGTTTAGAATGTTTCTCTTTAAATGTGCGCCTGGCTCAAATTTTCACCAGTTAATATACATCACAAGGATGGTATACTTGTAGGTAATGTGAAGCCATTCATACAGCAGATTTGTCATAAATCATTGTTAGAATCAAGGAAAATGTGCATGTTGAAGTGTTTTCAAGTGCCATGTGTTCCTATATTATTTCGGTAGAATATTACAAAATATTATTCAACCATAATATTAATTACATTTATAAGATTTATANGCTAAAAATAACAAAATTTCAGTTTTTTGTATTAACTGGTCAAAGCACACAAACTATGTGTAAATTACTGTGTGTAAGTAAGTGTAGTTTGAGTAATTCATTTTGGTTGATGTTTCAGGAAAAATTGCATTACCATAAGGGATATATCCTTGGGCACAAACAAAGAAAATATTGCTGTATTTCCATAACTCTGAAAATATTTAGCATGGTTTGTGTGAACACTAAAAATTTACATCTTCACGGTTAGATCCGTTGTTAATCTCACTTATTGCCCAAGTGATGCATATTTCACTTGTTACTAATTCAATTGTAACCAGTATTTGTATAGAACTTTTACCATAAACTGATGGCGAAGGCAAAACTTGAGGCTGTCAAACAATGGTAAAACAACAATGCGCCACCGTTTAGAATGTTTCTCTTTAAATGTGCGCCTGGCTCAAATTTTCACCAGTTAATATACATCACAGGGATGGTATACTTGTAGGTAATGTGTAGCNAGGGATGGTATACTTGTAGGTAATGTGTAGCCATTCATACAGCAGATTTGTCATAAATCATTGTTGGCTCACAGAAAACTTGTTTTTAATAACATCTTCAAATAGAATCAAGGAAAATGTGCATGTTGAAGTGTTTTCAAGTGCCATGCGTTCCTATATTATTTCGGTAGAATATTACAAAATATTATTCAACCATAATATTAATTACATTTATAAGATTTATANCGTTCCTATATTATTTCGGTAGAATATTACAAAATATTATTCAACCATAATATTAATTACATTTATAAGATTTATACACATATAAAAATTTACATTGAATGTAGGTTTGCCTTAATGAACAAATTACCTTGCAAATGAATACTGCACACATACTGCATATAAGCAAATGGTTGGCACTGCAGTTATGTTGCGATTGAGAAACATTCTTGTCATAAAATCCAATGGCTCTAAACCAGCCATGGGGAAACTGCAGCCTGCGAGTAATTCGCGGCCTATGAACTAAACTTGAGTGGCCTGCCGCAACTTCCCAAAATAAAATCTGAAATGGCCTGCGACCACAACTGAAGTGAGGAGCGCTGATCACAAAACATTTTATTGAGAAAAAACTTCTAATCTATAGTGTGACACTGTGAGTTTTTTAATAATTTATTTATGTCTATTTATGATTATAATTGGTTTGCATAGACCTTTTAAGTATATTATTTGGTAAACAATCATACCAAGACATGAGCATCTTGAACTCTGTAACTCCTCAACAATAAAAATTAATAGTGTGGCCTGCTGCATGAACTTCAGATATGGATTTTGCTCCCATGTGAAAAAGTTTCCACACTGCTGCTCCCCCCCTGAATTGTTTCCAATTTTTACAGCATACGCTCACAGTAATTTTTTTCTTTCAGTGTTAGTTTTTTTTAAATCTGGCCAGACATGTAAGTTTTAGTGTGTCTGACAATACATAATTTTGATGCAATGCTTTCCTTACCAAAAAATTACTTCTCACATATTAAACTAGAACATNGTGTCTGACAATACATAATTTTGATGCAATGCTTTCCTTACCAAAAAATTACTTCTCACATATTAAACTAGAACATAGCAAAAACCTCNTGTGTCTGACAATACATAATTTTGATGCAATGCTTTCCTTACCAAAAAATTACTTCTCACATATTAAACTAGAACATGGCAAAAACCTCTGTGTTTTTTTTTCTTTTCATTTTTTTTTATGTACTCTACTATCACGTTGTGCATACAGCACAGCAGTCTTTGTGCACATGTCTTTTCGCATCCACTCAATATTTACATTGCAGTATTTGCACTGTGTTCAGTTTTTCAAACACAAAGAACCGCNTTGTGCACATGTCTTTTCGCATCCACTCAATATTTACATTGCAGTATTTGCACTGTGTTCAGTTTTTCAAACACAAAGAACCGCTTACTTTAAAATTCCCAGGCACAATCAAAAACAGTTACTATTTTTGGCATTCCTAACCTATTTTGCAACGTAAGCAGCTGACTACAATTACTCAATCCGTGCTCAGCCATTGTCTGGAACTTAATTACAAAGCACAGACGCGTAAAGTTGGCGGTGTTTACAAATACCACGTTAATATTTGGTGCTTAATTATTACATTCAACAAAAAAAAATATAAATTGGTGTTATATCTTTGTATTTTCTTTCGTGAGATCACCATAATTTTTGGCTATAATTGTTTGTTTATAAATAATAAAAATATATGTTAGTCATGTTTATAGAACAAGGTGTAGGGTGTGTGTGTTTCTGCTTGTGAATGTATGCTTCTGTGGAGCGCTTTAGCAGTTTGGGCCGAAATGTCAAATTTTGCATACAAGGATAATCTTTTTTTAGCCTTGCTACCAATCAGTTTATGAATTCTTCTCATTTGGGATCGCGGTTGCGTAAAATTTAATTTACGTTTATGGAATCAAGAATGTGATCAGTGCACACATGAAGTAAATGAGAGGTAATAATGTATAAAAAATAAAAAATTTCAGTACTAAATGTTTGTAAGAATTTTCTTGGTAAAAGAAGCTTGTATTGTGGTTTTAGATACATTTAAATTAGCAATTTTGTTAATGTTTCATGAATATGAAAACTATTACAGAATTTCATGAATAAACATAATTTTTCTGTATTTTGCAATATTTCACTGTTCATGAAAATTTATATGACTAAAGTACATATTCCCTTCCACCACTAGATGGTACTAGCAGTCTGCTTTGAGATTCATTATGCCAACAGGTGTAGCTCAGAGTATGCAATGTTTTGTTCAGAGCTGTTTTGTAAAATTACATTTATGTTTCAGTTTTTTAGATTTTATATTCACCTGATTTAAGTGATTTTAGCAAGCACAATATCTTCATGAAATTTGGTTTCAAATTTAAAATAACTGCTGTAGAAAACAATTATATGGTACGAGAAGCCTTGGAGATAATACCATGAGCCAAAGCATAACCTTTTTGTGGTAAACACTTCAAGGATGAACAGATAGTAGTTGACAATTATGAGCATTCCAGACAATCACAACTCCGTAAACCGTAGTAAAATTTGAGAGACTATCCTTGCACTCACACTTCATAGGTGAACCATCCATGATGTTTATGACATACAATGGACAGTTCAAAACACATTTTGTCAAATGTTTTGAATATGCCACATTTTTAACCAGTTATGATTCTGAGACTAAGCAGCGTTCATCGCAGTGGAAGTCACCAAATTCAGCACATCTGAATAAAGGGCATGAAGTTCACAGCCATATCAAGTCCATATTGATGACCTTCTGTAACATTTGCGCAATTGTCGACAAGGAATTCTTACCTCGTGCTAAAGCCATCAATGACAAGTTTTACTAGTGAGTATTTGAAGGTGAGGGTGGGCATTCTGCTCACATGTTCAGACAAGTGGACGGACAGTTGGTATCCCCACCATGATAATACTTCCACTCAATGCATCGCTCATTGGGCAATTCCTGACTTCCAAAAATATTACAATAATTTCATTCTTATCCCCTCCCACATTTTATTCAGCTATAACCATGCCCATTGTGATTTTTTCTTTTTCCCCAAAATGAAAAAATTTAATTATTACAGCAGAAAAAGCATAATTTTAACACAATTGAGGATATCCAGGCAGAATCGCAAGAGGTCCTCAATGCTCTCATTCTTCAGAACTTCCAGAGATATGAAATAATGGGAAAGATGCTGGTATCGCCGTATACACTGGAAAAACTTTGAAGAGACTGTTGAAACTTGGAGTTATGGTAAGCGACTTTTTTTTTTTTTATTGTCAAATTTCTTAAACTTTTGGGTTGTCCCCTACACAATAAAATGCTGGTATGAAGTGTTTAATGTAAAGTATTGAATTTTTCCTGAAACATCAAAATGTAATTTTCTTTTCCTATCTGAAATGTTTGTTGGCCAGTTATAATGACAGATAAATTTTTGATAAAGGGGGGAGAAAACGGTAATCACTTGGTGTATTATACGTACATAATCATCAAATTATTATTGAAGTGAAAAATGTTCTGCACTAGAAGACTACTTGAATAATGGATACTGGATACTTGAATATTGAATTTTTCAACTTGATATTAGTCACAGATGATCATGTATTATATTTTGTGCTGTTGACGCTTCTATATAAATGTAATTATGAAGAAGGAAAGTTTTTGTAGTCACTTACTAATTTTTTCAATTGTGCAAGTTTTCTTTGTATGTATGTATGTTTGCATCTTCGACCTCTGACAAATGGTTTTTATTTCTGTTTCTGTAGTGTTTTGTCTATATTCTTTTAAAATTAACGAAGAACTGCTGTAAATTCACAAGTCTTAAATGTCAGCTATTTGTAATATTTAATAACAAGCAGTGTCATTTAATAGCAGTTTCATCAACTTAGTGTTGTATCTATATTCTCTGCTGTTGTTGTTGTCTTTGGTTATGTGAAAAGTATGTTTTGTCAGAAATACAAATCGTTAATTTCGTCTCTCTGTCTTTCTGACAAGTCAGTCCGTGTTGATGGGTTGAAAGGTAATAGTATTCCCTTTGTCAGTGCTCTACATCTAAGCTTATCTATTAACCAGAAATGCTAATGAGATAATGTTGAGTAAGTTCACGCCATCAGCTTAGCATTAACAGTAAATTTAGCTTCTATTTCTAGTTCTTAATTTAAATCATAGTGGGATTATTTACAAAAAATTGAGTTATTTACAGTCTAACAGTAAAACTTTTCATTATAGAGTAAGAATTTAGATTTTCTGTGTACATTTTAAGTGGTTTCTGAAATGTGCCATATGCTGTACATTGATGTGGGGTAATATAATTGTGTAAATCAGTGCATAGTTAGTATAGTTTTCAATTATATTAGAGTTAATCAATATTTAGAAAGTACTTGTCAAGTTTTATAATTGGCATAAAAAAAATTGCTCGAGAAGTGTCTTACTAATTGTATAAAATACAAAAAACATTTTGATGTGACTTTCTCAAAAAATATTGCCATATAAAATTATTTTTTGAAAAAAATTATGTATTCATCTTTTTTTTTCTATGTAAATTTAAATATTACATTTTAGAAAAAATATATTAAACTGAAACACTAGGCAAGATGTCTTAACATAGCAATATTCCATAAGAAATGTTGCGTAGAATACTTTTTGTTTGAAATAGTTATCTTTAAAATTGATGCAATGAGAAGGAATTTTGTTTAATATTGATTCCTCATTTGAAGTTCGCGGCTGCCAGCTTGATAGGCAGGGCCGTTAACACAGCCGTTTATGTGGAAACATGCTTCATCGCTAAAAAAAATTTGTTTGAGGTAACTTTCATCTTCATCTATTGCACACATTATCATTACAGCAAAGTCCATTCTAGTTTGGTCTGTTTCCTTAATTGCATATCTCATTTGGATTTTGTAAGCATGAAGATTCAGACATTTATGAAGCAAGTTGGGAATTGTTTTAGGAAGACGCAAGTTCCAAACGCGTCGCGCATGGACTTTTTAGGGCTACGTAAACATGAGTCTCACACGCTCCACATTCTCTTCCGATGTATGTGGTCGGCCTGGTGATTTCCTAATGTTCGCATTTCAAGTTTCTTTAAACTATTTATACCAATGAAAAATGGTTTTATTTGTAGGTGGATGTTCTCCATTCGTACGTTGAAAATGACGCTGCACAGCAATGATCAATTTATAAACTCTGCACACCACAGCTCACACTGTGCTTTCTGCTGTACACTCGCCATGATTGCTGTGATGCGACTGGCTAGCAGTGCTGCATCCACACATGCTCCCAGCGACTTCAAGGTCACTGCAATGACAAATACCAAAACTCACACAGTTGATGTACGGTTTCTCGTTGGTTTCACAGAGATCAGTTGCTTATTGCTCATACAATTTATTTCTGAAATCACAGACACCTTTTTTGATGATCCTGTAGTTTGGTTCATGTCCAGATAGCATATTTTAAGAGACAGCAGTCTGTAAAATAAATTTTGTATGCTCTTTGAAGGCTCTGAAATAGTATTTATAGCATGCCTGATATCTCAAAAGTACCATTCCTTCCTCATCTGGAATATGCTTTCTTTTTGCAGGTAAACATATTTAAGACAAGTTTAATATTTGCATCAAAAAAGTGTTTTTCAAATCTACTGCAATGTAGTTCAAGCACAAGGTAGGCAACTGCCATAAAAGTACAGTGGATAGGGAAAAAATTATCTACACAATATGACCATCATATGGACTAAGTCCATTTCATAGCATTTACTTTTTTGAGTGAAAAGAATTGGGAACGGTATTCTTTCGAACCATTGCTTTCTGGGAAGTTAGGAATGCATTAACATTGTATGGGCCATTTCATTTTCTTATTACTTTACCTCGTAAAATAACCGAGGCTTCTAGAACAACCTTGAAAACATTTTGTTCATTCATAATGCTTCCTCCCAAACTTCATAGTTCACTTGGTTCATCCTAACCAGTAACGTTTTTCAGCTCATTACGTATAAACTACTTGACGAAAAATTTTGGAACAATCTTCCGAATACCCCAATTTTCATAACTGTAATTTTTTTCTGTTGTTATAATCCCATTTTGCCTACTGGCATTTCCATATCGCCTTACCTGTTAAAATGAAGCCATTTTTCCTCCCTGCATGTATTATAATCGTACATCATCTTTATGATACTTCAACTCAAATTGTTGCCGAGAGAATTGCAATTTTTGAGTTCTTCCTTTAAAATGTTTGTAGCCAATGTCCGTGGAGCATGTTGCCACATCTGCCACACAGAACTGCGTACTTGCTTTCTTCATTTTTGTCATGTACCAGTATGAGGAATAGTTTATTTATCAGTCGTAGTACGTGTATTTAGTAAAATATATGTTGCTAAAAATATCAGGGAAAGGTGAATTTTATTTGTTAGCTAAGTATTCAGTGGCTAGTATTTTCTTACAGTAATGTCCTTATCGGTGCAGTTATTTAAGTTCTCTGCGGATATTGTAATAATTCTGTGATTACTGGATTTTCATAAAAATTCTTTCAGATAATGGAAAACAGTATGGGAATATGTCTTGTTGAATTTTGGGACAAACATTTATATAGACTTTTGAAATCAACCTTTGAAAAATTTCACTGCCCCTATTTGCATATATTTTAATGGGCACACTTACATACATGCACCTAGTAAAGTTGGTAACATCGGAGGGAAAGTAGTTCCATGTCTTAATGTTGAATCAAAATTATTAGGTAAACATTTGTTAACACCGAGAATTATTTATTTTGCTTTCTGTTCTTTTTGAGTATCTTAAGTATAAGAATTAAAAAATTTACGTTACCAATAATTTTACACAGTTTTACTTGGATGGGGCATGGATAACGGTGATTAGGTCCATTGAAATGTTAACTCTATGGTGGAAGAATACACAATTTGCATACAAGTAGTTCTTTAGCAAGACCTTTAGAAGTGCTCAGTTTCAGTTCACAGCAAACAGCCTATAACTTAGTTGTATACAGAACATCATGTATCTGCAAGTCTGGACTGCTGTTGCAAACAGGTCTGCTATAATGATTAAAATATATTAACTTTTTCAATAAGTTAGCTCTGCAAAGGTAAATCACTTGAAAGCAGACACGATAGAGGTGTACTCTTGTCGACAATAGTGGATGGCTGTGAAAATCTCAAGGGGTGGGAGGGAGAATGAGGCCTTCGCCGCTAAGGGAGGAGCTCTAGCCCAAAGATACCCAACCGCTGAAGGGAGCCGAAAGACCCGCAACCGGCCTTCTATGTACGCAAGCGCACAGCTCTGAAACACCAGTTAATACTCAGTAGTTTGCTCCACCACCTCGTATGCTGGAGCTCTCTGCCTTCCACCTTCCTCACGGAGGACCACCGCTACCTTCCAGAAGTCTTCTAGACCTTCGCCCAGCAACCCCCGAAGAAATGTTCGTTTCCTCTCTCTACACTCACTGCCACTTTGGTAGTGAACCCAGAGTCCCTTCTGGACCACAGCATAGATTAGTTAGGGTCAGTTTTTATCATAGCTACCTAGCCTTTTTTTGCTCTTTTTTAGTTTAGCCACAGTGATGCCATATTGAAAGACACATAGTTTTGTAGTTGAATCCATTGTGCTGATATTTCTTTAACTAGTTTATTTGTATTGAAATGTTGCTCTCTAAATTATTTTATTTACAAGGTATTAAAATGATTTTTTTTTCAGTCTTACAGATTATATTTCATGTTTTATTTTGGTATTGTCCCTAAAGCCTGGATGTATTCAGTGCTTTCATGGTGAATATCTTATTACTTTCCTCATTTGGGAATACAGCTTTTCCCATGTTATTGTCAACAAAACTATAGTCGTATTTTAAACATTATGCTACTGTTATTGTGGTAACTGTAATGTGTGCGCGTGCACTCTCTCTCTCTTTATCTCTCTCCCCCCCACTCATTTTTTTCCCCCTCTGCTGAAAAGGGCTCAGTATTTTCAGATCAGTTAATACGAATTGTGCATTTGTGCTCCATGTTTTCTGGTCATTGAAACCTCACTCCAAGAGATCAGTGGCAGATAGTGGGGCTGTTTGTAACAGTCGTTCAGGCTTGCAGATAATGTACATGTCTTGCAGTAGGTTGAACGGATTGTTATAAGATTACAATTTATTTCAGTCTTATAATTCAATTAAGTTTAATTTTGTACTGTATTTTTATATAAAATGAGTGACAAGTCATTTTGATATTATAAAATTTGTTATATGTAGTTATGTAGTATTATTTTAGTTACTGTCAGAATCTATAAAATGTATTTTATTGTTGGTATTAATAGATTTGAGAATGTCTTCTAAGTTAAGTTAAAAATATCAGATTTGTTTGTGTAATACATTATGCATTATGCATTTTCAGAAATTTTAGGGTGATCTTATGTTCATCTCCCACCTTTCAAACACACTCTTAAGAAGTTTTGTGAATATATTTCCAGTATTACGACACAACACTAATATGTCAAGATACTAACTTACCACCACAATTTCTTTTCCATTTTGTGACGTGCAGTGTGTTGTGCTTTGCTCCGTAGATCGGATTCTCCCAAGCACAAGAAGAAGAGTTCTGCGAAGGAAAAGAAAAAGGATAAAGAACGCCACAAGCGTCAGAGATCATCGTCCTCCGGCAACACAGCCTCTGCTAGTGACAACTCCGAATTGAGCGAGTAATTATGTCTTTTAATTACATTTCATTGTAGAATTGGTGAAGTTCTGGGGAAGTAGCTGACACAGCAGCTAGAGCACTCACCTCCCACCAAGATGAACTGTGTTCAATTTCCACCAGGGTTTACTCCCAGATTTTTTTACTTGGGAATCGTGTTGGACAATGCTGCTGGTCAATGGGTTTTTCCTCAGGGGTTTCACATTTCCCCCACCCATGTATTCCGGCGTTGCTCCATATCCAACTCGTTTCACCCTCGCTAGCTCTCGAGTCCTTACTAAGATCTGCCCAAACCTCTCAACTTCACTCAGTGAAGTTCTGCCCCTGTAACATGATCCAGTGTGTTTTTTTTTCTTCTGGTAACATTTGTTCCTCTATATGAGTATGAGGCACTTAGTTTGCCATATGCGTTACTTTTGAAATGAAGAAATGTATTTTTGTATGAGAGTCCCTATCGAAAATATTTCCACCTGCCGGGGCCAGGATCAAATTAGAGGCCTTAGTGGTGGGAGATTAGTGACAACTGAGCCAGCCACGAATCATTGGAATGAAATGTTAATTACTACAGGTGCTGCTGCTTACATCACTTAACACACCATTATTGAAAGCTTGTGATACGAAGGATATATATGCCAAGGGCTCTTTCTTATACATATTTTATCAGGATACCAAGATTAAGTTGGGTTATTTTCCCAGACAACTAACTGTTTATGGAACTGAATGCCATCATATAATGTCATCACTATTGTTGAGTGTGATTTTCTCTTGATAAAGCAAACAGTGCTGTTCTTGTTTGGTTTTATGTTCAGAATTTTGTGATTTACACTCAAACCTTGTTCGTACATCACTCGGTTCACATGGACATCTCATTTGTATGGACATATTTTCGTAAACTTTGGAAAATATAAAAATATTGATTACAAAATGTTAAAAACAAAAACATTTGCTACAAAAATCTATTTAAAAATTGTTGCAAGTTGCAAGATTTAAAAACAGTGGGGGTTGTAGACACTAACTACTCTTTAAGTGATGTGTCACACTGCAAAAATAAAAGAAACACTACAGAAATTTATTAAAATTTACAATTGCACATATGTGCAGCACACAAGCAAGGTTGTTGAGGTGTCAGCTATTCCACTCCTCAGCACAGCACCGACCTCCGCTGGTGCAGTTCTCATTTCTGCGCTGTACTTGTCGGTCAAGATACACGTGCGCAGCACTGCACATTGCATGCCCCGCGGCAGCCAGTGTCAACACTGATGCGCACCGTAAGCAGCAAATAGTAATCACTCTGCCTTGTACCTACCTTTTTCTACCCTGCCTGTTCCACCCATTTTGTTCATGTTGAAGCCACTTTTTGTATACTGAAATACTGTTACAAGCCAGTTAGAAGATATATACACTGATGGAGTACAGTTTTGGAGTAAAGATGTCTACATGTTAAAATAGAGTACTTCCTTGAAACTGATATTTGTTTAACAAACAAATGAACACTATTTGATGAACCTTTAATTTGCATAGTGAATGCAAACCTTACTTTAAAATGACACACGTGTGCCGCTAGCAGGCAGGAATCACGAGTGTACCCCTGGCAGAGTAATTCGACGGTGGTGTGGACAGCTCCGGGAACCCTAATTGGGAGACCAAAGAGATTGGCGGGGAGGGTAGTGGAGTGAGACTCCACTAAGTGTCAGGCAGCTTGTGCTCTCTCCCAGAGGGATATACAGTTGAGGGCTGGTATAAGTTTATTACTTAGGGGGTGGCGAGATGCAAGAATAGCAGCTGTCCTCCATGCGTTCTTCCTGCTCCCTCGTTGGTGGGCGAACGTCATAGACAGGAAAGGTGCTACGGTTCACCCTGTAGAGGGCGGCAGGCAACAAATCCCTAGCTAGAGTGTACTGCAGAAGTTCCTGGGTCAAGCCTCATCAGGCTTGGCACCCCTTCCAGTGAGTTTATACGCTCTGGAGGGAATGGGTTAACTGACTCAGTTGGCCCAGATGCTTCATTGTGTGTCTTTCTAGTGGTTGGGGCTTTACCGTACGTGCGCACCAGGTACCTTCACATACCTGGTCCACAGTATGGGTTGCCGGCTACTTTGTGGTGTGTGTGTGGCGTACGTGCAGTCCTGGTTAGACTGCCTGCAGTCCTACTCTACGTCGGAAACTTTGCCAACCCTGCCACTCTCCCTTCTAGGGTGACGCTTACTAATTTTGGGGAAAAGGCGATTAAGAAGAACTAGTAGAACTCTGGAAGCTCTTGGGAGAGGCTGTTATTAGTGAGCCTTAGCATGACTGATGCTAAGGCGAGCTACGTGAACAACTGGTATTTCTGCTGGACGCGCAACGTTATATACCTGCCGGTCGATATTCTTGCCGGCTGGAGGGTTCCTTCGTGTCTCGGGTGCTTGGTTATCTTCGGCCGCCACTTCTTGGGTTTGGGCCGGGCAGCGACACTGCTGCCATCTCTTGGTGGGGTGATGGCAGGAAGGTTCTGTGGTATTCGCCGTTCGCTAAGGGGCAAACTCTTGCATGCTGGCTGCTGCTTCTTAGCGGGTTTACAAACTGTGGGGGCGATGACGTGATATCCTTTCATTATGTGGGCGCTGGCCTTGTAGGCGGCAAGTCAGGGTTAGGCTCCCTCGAGGCACGTGACGCGCACATGATGATGCGAAGTTGGGAAAATATATTGTATAGGAAGCATCATGCATCAGGTATGTTCATCTCGTAATCTTTGCAGTGCAGTATAATAGCTATGCAACAGGTGGGACCAGTCACAAAGAAAAGCCTGCAATCTGTTTGTTCTCTCACCATAAAATGGACATAGTACAATGTGTGTCAGGTCATAAAAGTGTTTGTTTGCTAGTTTTGTAATATAAAATTATTTTTACTTATATATTTTTTTTTTGTGCAATGTGACATTTTCTGTGCAACTTTTACAAGTTACAAACTGCCCATGTGACTCTCGATATGATAATTGCAATGGTGAGAAGAATGATCAGTTAACAATTTATAGAGAAAAAAATTTTTTATTAGAAAACATAGCGAAAAAAAATTTTTTATTGTAAAACGTAGTGAAAAAAATTTTATATAATCCTTGGTCAAACTGAAATACATTGTAAACTGAATGGATATTTTTTCAAGGGATTGTTAATAATTTGAATTGACCAGTTTGGGTTTTTTCAAACATTGATTATACTTGAGCTATGCCGATTCAAATCAGCTTCTGCCAAATTTGCCGATGTTGACGGAATCGGCACATTTGCTAAGAATTGCAGATAATTTTCTTCTTTAAGGGGCCAAAATAAACTGATGCATGTTGACGAGCAATGCATGCAGACTCAACCTCCTTCCAGATTTCAACATTCAATTTGCCTTAAGTAAAAGTAACAAGATAGTTGTCTAGTAACCTAAATTTAAGTAAAATATAAGCAAAAAGCTTTTTCATACATCGGCAACACATCGGTGAATCAGCATTACAAAATCGGCATAACTTTGTGAATTAGCACAGCTCTATATTATACTATAATTTGCACGTACAGACTTTGGGAAAATCACTGGAGTCGTATTGATGGCCTCTGCATAACTTCAGTCATTATGCAATACATTTATGTATTACCATTTTACGTTCGTTTGCAAAGCTTTGAAATGGTACAGATAATGTAAATTACATTTACATCCATATAAAGTGATAAAAGTTTATCCATTTGTGAACCTGTGCCAAATCATTTCACAGGAACTGGAAAGGTACCTCGAAGATGTAAAATTGCATTTTTGATACTTGAAATAGAACTTTCAACCACCTCGCATTAAAGGATGACTGTATATTTTGTAAAAGCATTATTGAAAGAAACAGTTAGAGGGAAGGAAATATGTCAAAAACATACAGTAGAGAGTTATCAAATATATAATGTGGTAAATGGTTTTAATGGTTAGGGAATGGCAGCCAAGTAAGCTTTCGGGATCGGGAGGTGTGAAAAAAGGGAAGCTTAATTGGTATGTGTAGAAAAATCATGGTCTACTATAATTAATCATTCAAAACCACATTCTCTGATTTTCCCTTACACTTACGCCTGTTGCAATTTACGCTGTGCTCAGAGTTGGTGCCTACGTATTATTAGGCAACAGAAGATGTCAAATATGCCCTTACAGAACATCAGCTTATTAAAAAAAAGCATGTGTATTTAAATAAATTAATTTAAATCCTCCGAACTCCTCACAAGAAGTTACTGAAAATGAACTTTATACTTGGTAATACAAGTTGCTCAATGTCCAAACAATTTTTGGTGACAAAGAAAGGTCAAGTATATGCTTTTATGCATATCATTTTATTCGTAAAGATGCTGGCCATTAAGTTAAATTAATATTTTTTTGTAAAATCATGTTGAGTTTACACCAGTTACGATTAAATACCAACTTTATGGGGGAAAAGATCTTTAATCACAGAAGAAAACAGCTTTACAGAAAATAATTCCTCGTTTGAATGTATTACGTAACATTTTCAGGCAAACCTTTTGCTTTGAAATACTAGTGATTGTAGGTGCAACTATTTTGAGCGACGGATAATCTTGATCAAAATTCTGTTATCACATTACTGTTGCACATGTCCGTCTGCGGCGGGGGTCGCGGCCGTATATATTCGTGGCTGGCGTGCACCTCGGGTCTTGTCGGCCTTCGGGTGGCTTCGGTTGCTATCCCCCTGTCCCCTTGGGCAACACGGCCTAACTGCACCCTCTCGGGGATGACTAGAGGTTGGATAGGTTTCCTTGTTGTGCAGACGGCATCCGATGCCTGGTTAGGGGCAACTTACGTGCCTCATAATAGAGGGCAATTAAACTGAGCATGTTTTTGATATACGGGGTATCTGGTGTTTCAAACTCAGTTTTCTTGGGTATCATTGTCTCCAGTAGAATGCCGGTCGGCTCTGAAGGCTGTCTGTATCTGGCTTCGATGCTCCGTTCAGGCTATGTGACGTCGCACGTAATAAGGTGGAATCTAAAAAAAAATTATACCAAATACGTGTCACACATCAAGTTTACATGTCCTATCATGGTACTATTTGTTGTCTAGATTGGTATGAAGTGATTAATTGTTTTCTGAGATAACATGGTACTGTATTTATTAATGTGGGGCTATCTTACAAAATGGAGGATAAAAGAGACTCTGTGTATACACATTTGATGGTTGTAACAGATACTGCCAGCATGCAAGGTTATTCAGTTTGGTTACATGGTCTCGTAAATATAGCATATCAAACAAAAATTTTAAATTCTGCCATGTTGAAAATAAGTGTGGACTCACTTAAAACATGTCAGTTTACATGGCCTACCGTAGTGCTATTTATTTGCCAAATTTTGAAGTAATCAGTTGATTGTTTCCTGAAATATGGCATTAAAACTTTATTTCTTCATGTGGTGTTATCTTACAAAATGTAGATGGAAAAGAGGTTTCGTGTAGACACATTTAATGGTTATAATAGATACTGCCAGTGTACAATGTTAAGCTGAAATTGGAAACATGGTTTCGTATATACAGCTTACTAAACTAAAAAGTTTATATGACCATACAAGACTTGGCACGTAAACTGTGCAATACATATGCGTCACATTATTTACACGGAAGCAGTGTTGCCAACATGCAACAAAATGTACTATATTGCATGGTGTTCATATTATTTTGTCCATCCCCTGTAGGTACTTTAGGTCCTGGAATAGGACATATGATACTTTTTATCCCGGTAAATTGTACGGGCCCTGTGGAATAACAACAAAACATAATTCTGCAACATCTGGGAACGTGACCGAACTCAGTTCCATAGCGGCTGAACGGATTTTGATTAAACTTGGTATGTAGGTACTTTAGGTCCTGGAATAGGACATAGGATACTTTTTATCGCAGTAAATTGTAAGGTTCCTGTGGAATAACAACAACACGTAATTCTGCAACAGCTGGGAACATGACCAAAATATTTTTTTCCTCTGATGTCAGAGTTTATCAGGCCGCCCAAGGACCTCTGAAATGGCTTAACGACTGCTATCAATCTATAACAACCAGAACTGAATATTTAACGTGCCCTCCGAAGCCGGGAAGCGCTCAGATGTTATGCCACTAAATGGTCACCCGTCCAAATGTGTGCTGCTGGGAACGTTGCTTAACTTTGGTGATTGATTAAGATCACTCAGCCAAGCCTAAAAGTAGTACCTAGGTACACTTATTTTTAAAGCTGCAACTTGATGAAACTCACGTTTTGATTCTCATACATTGATGCTGGTAACTACGCGATAGTTGCACGGATACACACAAAAAACAATACCCTACTTCTTGGCTATCTGGTAAAAAATATTTCCTTCCTTTTGGGTTGCTGTAATCAGTTAAAAACCTAGGCCAGCATAGCATAATTTTATAATTCTGTTTTCACATAAATGAATTGTCTTTTCCCAATTTATTTATTAGTGTATCACTGTAAAACTCAGTTGTACCCGGGCGAAGCTAGGCCGGTTCGCTAGTGCACGAATAAAGTCATTAAGTCTGTAGCAATGTAAATTTTACAAATGTTGGAAGGACACAACATGAGGATAAAAGTATCTGCATCTTAAGCAGGGCTCCCAAAATTTCTCACTTTACAGTTAACGTAATTTTTAATGTTTTAAATGTGTGGAAAACGCTGATGCTTTTGATGGTGCTTTCCAGTGCGTCAGCGTCGGAAGAGGATAAGCATCGTCACAAGAAACGGACCAAGGTGGCCCAGGCCACCGAGGAAGGGAGTCCACAGAAGAAGTCTCAGCCGGAGGTAAACCTGGTGGAAAGTTTGTAGGTCTGCAACCGAGCAATGCATCTCGCTAGTTGTGCGGTCGGCTGAGCCCTGTGTTGATGCCAGCTGTGCCCATTTTGGTCGTCTTTTGTACTCTTTCTTTGCTGGCAACCTGCTCTTTAGCTGTGCGTCAGTGTACACTGCTGCAGCAGATGTTACGTACTGGAGCAAACTTTAAAACTCTCGATTATTTTAGTTCCCCTCACTGTGTCCAATTAGAAGGCATGAGTTGTAAAGTGTATTTTATGAATAAGTTTTCTTGATTTGGATTGTTATTTTATGTATGTTGGAGAACCAAAATGAAGTTGAAAATTTGAGGTAATAAATAGTTTTGGTGTGTGTAGTTCACACAGAAAGGACTGTTAGTTTTTTGTTAAAGCTTCAGTTATGATGATTATAATTTGAGTGTTTGCATGAAATCTGACACTTACAGATTTTACTATTGTCACATTATTTTGGTACATACTTACTCATATCCTGAAATCTTATGGCTCAAGACTTTTCAGAAAATGTTTTAATAAACCATTTTGCAACCAAAGTGTGAACTACCAAAGAATTTCTAATGTATTGCCAAATGTTTATATCCTCAGTTTCTATGTGCAGCATTAAATTATTACAAGCTTAGCTCAGGAGTTTTGGCAATGAAAGAGTAGTGTTTTTTCTCATGGATTTTGAAAGCAATTAATATTGGGTACTAATTGCCCATTAATTTGTGCACAACTCTTGAGATGTGTTGTCTCTTTTGTCACATATGAGTCCACGTTTCTCTACTAAAGTAGTATGTACTTTAATTAAACTTGTAAAAAATGCTTTAAAGTTCTGACAGTTGCACTTTCACCGGTGTCTAGGCTTTCCCCTGTNTTTTTTTTTTTTTTTATACCCTGTTGATTTCATCCAAATTGTGTTTATGGAATTTTGCAAACCTGTAAAAGGACGTTTTCAAGGATTTTAAATAAAGTGTAAGTATTGCCATCCATTTCAATAATTTTCTCTTTTCATCATAATTCGTAAGATGTTTTCAGAATAAAAATGAATTTTTAATTAAATGCTTTTGAGTCTAAATTTATTGAACAAAGCACTAAAATTTATATTTTGTCTTTTTTAATGAATTTATTTGTATCAACAAAGCTAATTAACATTCATACTAAACTTCACTAAAACAAGTGCACAAGTTGAGAACAACTGTTTTTTAACCATTTTTTTTCTGGTGTTTTGATTTTTAAACTTGCCTGTTAATATTAAATAATTTTTAATTTAATTTTTTGACATCCAGTTTACATTTTACATTTATTCCATCATATAAGTGTAGGACTTGCCTCGTATTGTTATGGTAACTTTCGTGACTGAAATAATAATTTCTTGTGACTTTTTATTATTTGTTTAATGGAATCTACAGGCCCTTTTCACCAAATTTTTTGTTTATTAAAAGTTGTTAATCCCATGATGTGATGCCTCTAAAATTATTTATGTGCATGCTTTTTTCTGTCTCAAGGAGATTTATGTAATTAACTTTAAGAGGTCCCGTATGAAAAAAATTACGCAATAAAAAATTGTTCTTGTTTATTGTAACATCATGCATCATGACATAGGACCCTAAGTCAGTGAGTAAGTATTGTGGTTGTCTGCGTACTATGGTGCAGTCGTTTTGTTCAAATCTATGATTTCTATATTACATTGCACAAGTTGTATATTTTAGTAATGTTATTAATTTGAGAAAATGTTGATTTATTCATGCCATGGGTGGTCGTGTAATCTCGCAAAAATTTTAAACAAATATATTCTATATATAGTTAGCAGGTACTCTTGTTATAATGACCTTGACTGCCATTGGAAACAAAGCTACTCTGTATTGTAAGTATTTTAAACTGACACAAACCTTTTCTTGTAATGTATTCTTTGAATTGTGTGTTTACAAAATTAAACTAAACTTACTACAAATATTTTGTAATAAATATTTGATTGATCGAAATGTCTTCAGACACGTGACATTGAATTTGCTTTACACATTACAGAGTGAATAATTTAAGTCATTAGGGTTGTCCGTGAATTATGGAGTGAGGTAATTTTTAATGTTACATATGCATAATTCTTTGCCATCTTTATCTTGCAGATCATGGCTCTGATTTAATGCAAATTGAGTTAGTTATGAGCTGAGAAAAGTAATGAAAAAAGTGTCCTGCTGAAAAATGTTTATTTGAATTTTACTTGCATTACATAGCTTTATGAAATTCAAAAAGATGGCCAGTTTATTCAAGACTGCAGAGGTTAAGTATTTGAGAACTCTGCAAATGTGTTGTAGATATTTGCCATTGAGGTAGGTTAAGGAAGTTATATATAAATTATTACTCCAGTGGGCTGTAAACTTATTGCAAGAATACAACAAAAAATGCCCGAGACCAGAAAGGATTTTCCATTAGTCCAATTTTTTTTAATGAAGAAATAAGAATTTGAGAGTTTATGAGAAACACTGAAAGAGAGACCCTGCTTCTGGGCTGCACATTGTTCCAGCTGAAGTCTGAGCAGTGGGAGGAAGCTTAAAAATGCACGGAAAACTTGTAAACTTATCACACTGTTTCTTGGAAACTGCTCATTCAAANCAGTGGGAGGAAGCTTAAAAATGCACGGAAAACTTGTAAACTTATCACACTGTTTCTTGGAAACTGCTCATTCAAATGGTTTCATATTTTGTGATTTGATGTACAGTTTCTTATTTACCATCAATGACTGGTTACAGATTTGAAATAATTTAATTGAATTTAAGAGAAAAATATTTAATAAATGTTTGCGCAAAATTCTCAAAAAGTTACAGNCATTTGAAATAATTTAATTGAATTTAAGAGAAAAATATTTAATAAATGTTTGCGCAAAATTCTCAAAAAGTTACAGTGTCAAAGGTGACACACTTCAAAATTTTACGTGAAGGTTGCTGAATTTTTGTAAGTGGCCTGGTTTTAACATAATGATTTTATGGTAGATGTGAATTTTCTGACACAGAGTTTAAACAGTATACATATATTTAATATATATCTTCAACAAAAAAAAAATGCTTGACCCCCCCCCCCTTTTTTTTTTTCCTAAATTACCAGCCTAAAACATAATACACTATGACGCGTGACGTCTGTGATTGACAGGGACGTCATGGTAGGGCTTGTTTTAGGTCTGTCGGTCAGAGACACGGCTGGCTGTTAAGACTGACTTATGGTTTGTTCACTGAAGCCAGGCCGGTATACAACCTGGGATATGTGGTTTGGCAGCTTGGTACAAAGTCTGAAGTGTGCCGCAACTGGTTTACCTTTGGCAGGCGTCGCCTGGGGTAGCTCCTGGCTCTGCATTAGCTGGGATTGGCTCCTGCTGGAGTTTGTGCCCAGGCTCGGGGTGAAAGTGGTGCTGCGGCGGATGATGCAGGAAGTGGTCCGAGGAGGGCTGCTGGTTCGGCTGAGGTTGCACCACGGGTTTGCGAGACCCAGTCGTTCGTTGAGTCCTTTATGGTACCACTACCAGACGGGTAGTGGGTGTAGAAAAGGGGTGTTGACTTCTTCAGGGTCTTCTGGTGAAGATCTTGAAGAACGTCTGGTAGGTCGCGAAGACGGTGCTAGCAGAGAGCTTCATCACTGGAAGTGGTGGAGCGAGCTGTTGAGAATGAACTGCCATTCTGCGGCTGTGCACGGACATATATTCCACCTGTCCGCAGGGTCTCTGAGGTGCGGGGGTGGCGGGGTGAGTTCCTCCTCCTCTGTGGGCGAAACTGTGCCGCTCTCTCTGGTGCCATCTCTCGTTCCGTAGCCAAAGTAGGCTCTCTCTGGCTTCTTTCACACGAGAGGGGTTGGCGTGACGTCTGATGATAAGGTGAACTAACTTGGCTGCCTTTGTTCGTTAGTGCCCCTGCATCTAGGGGCATGCTGGTAGACTCTGGATGCAAGGTGTTTGAGGATCACACCCTGCCTGGGTTACGTAATTCCGTGTGCAGATGAGGCAATGTCGTATTTATATTTACTTATCAAAGAGCATCTTGCGTCATTTATCGTAATCTGTTGGAGTGGGTCAGTTTTTTGCAGGGACATGAATTTGAAAAATTGCTTAATTACTATATTGAACCTGTTATATAGTAGCTATGGCGTAAGTTTGTAAGCATACATTGTAATAGCTGCAGTGTTTTGAGTGGTTTAATGTAAATGACTTATTTTATTTATTCTGTTGACAAATTTTTAACAAATATCTACACAAATATAAATATGTTAATCTACATTATGAGTTGGCTTCTTTAGAGAAGAAAGTAGTTGAAAGATGTAATAATTCATAACTGAATAATAATAAATGACAATTCATGGTAACATAAAAAAGATCTGTTTCATAAATACATGGTTAAACAAATAATTATCACTCAGTTAATTGATATTAGTGTAGATAAATTTCACAAAATAGTTTGTAATGGTGACGTGTTTAATTGCTAATGAAATGACAATCTGAATGTTAATGGAAAGTAAAAAAGAATTACAGTACAGTATTAATNGACGTGTTTAATTGCTAATGAAATGACAATCTGAATGTTAATGGAAAGTAAAAAAGAATTACAGTACAGTATTAATAATTTTGGGAGTCTGTAAATGTAATGAGCACAAAATAATTATAGAGATGCTAACTGAAATGTTTAGAAATGTTCAGTAACATTAACAGTAAATCTTGTAGTTTATATTTAAATAAAAAAATAAATATTTACGTGAAAATTTAAAATACAAAATTGTTTTTTGTTATAATTTAAGCGATATGCTTTCTGTTTGCTATANGACGTGTTTAATTGCTAATGAAATGACAATCTGAATGTTAATGGAAAGTAAAAAAGAATTACAGTACAGTATTAATCATTTTGGGAGTCTGTAAATGTAATGAGCACAAAATAATTATAGAGATGCTAACTGAAATGTTTAGAAATGTTCAGTAACATTAACAGTAAATCTTGTAGTTTATATTTAAATAAAAAAATTAATATTTACGTGAAAATTTAAAATAC
The DNA here is from genome assembly GCA_002778355.1 of Clitarchus hookeri. Lineage (NCBI taxonomy): Eukaryota > Metazoa > Arthropoda > Insecta > Phasmatodea > Phasmatidae > Clitarchus > Clitarchus hookeri. The sequence continues at coordinate 375,569 of NQII01000321.1, read as the reverse complement.
AAAATTGTTTTTTGTTATAATTTAAGCGATATGCTTTCTGTTTGCTATAAAAATTTTGTTTACTTCTATTCCGATATAAATTTAAGCCGTGGCTGTAAGCAGCAATATAGTTAATAACATCATTTCACTTTCTTATAGAATGTGTTGTTTACAATGTTATTGTTCCAGCGTTTACTGCAGTCATACCATTGTTGTATGCACTTTGCAAAATTATAATTTTTGCGAAGATCTTTACAGGAACTCACTTCCTATTGCCTAATGTACTCTACTCTGTTCCTCTTTCAACATTGTTCTCTCGTGTTGTAGCTTCACCTCCACCCTGACAAGGGTCTCTCTAGAAATTTACTATAGGCAACTTCCTTGGCATGTCTGCCTACATACACATGCATGCGTGCATGAAAACACACACACACATGCTCACACATAGGTATGAATATCATATGCAATCTACAAAGTCAAGGATTTCATGAAAAAATATTTTGTACTGCAAATTCTTTGAAATAGTATGTTTATCATTAATAACTGATTTGGGTTGGGAATTTGATTAAAAATGGATTAAGACATATACCAGAAGTTGAAAGGAAGCTGAACTATACAATGAATTGATGGAAAGGCCAATAAAAAGGTATCTGGTGCAATGCAAAGATATTCATGCATAGTGTGCATTGTAAATTTGAATATTTTTTTTTGGGTCAACGTAATTATTAACATCCTGTTTTGTTTTATACATACCTAGACTGTATTACCACAAAGCAAGAACCTGGTTTTTATGCGGAGAATCCTAACTGATGGTAGTTTTCTTGGATGTGTGAATAATATTGATTTGATTTTGAGGCGTAATAAATTGCTTAATTTTTTTTTAAATGAATGAAATCAATATTTTCTCAATGTATAAATAGTTCACTTGCATGATGGTGTTTGTAAGATTGCAATTCAATAGCTTTTCCTTCCATTGAATTAAGAATTTTGTTTTGCAGTAATTATCTTGTGTTGACAAGTCTTGTGAAGTTTTTTTTTTTTTTTTGTGGTTTTGCCATGTGTGTGTTGTCCTGGTCTAAAAAAAATTTAGTTATTTATTGTGTGCTGTGTTTCCTTTGTGGTAGAACATCATCAGACTTCCATTTTCCATCATGAGACACTTCACACTAACAAGAGACAGTATTCATATCCATTTGTATCTGTTCCACTTATCATCATATGATAGTGTACAATCTTGTGTGAGACAATATTCACAATTGTGATTGTGGTAGAGCTCTTTTTTGTGTCTACTTTATTTTCATTTATGTAAGATTTTTGTTGGTATTTCACTATCAGTAATTTTTATTATAACTAAGCATTGATCATGAATATAATTAAAAAATTCTTAATTTTAAAGACAGTATAGTTTTATTGTGAGAGATCTCATTAGAAACAAAGGGTAGTTATGCTGTAATTCTTATTAGTCTATTTATTAGGACATATATTAATACTGTACTAAACTTTTAACAAAATCTGTAAGTGTGTAAATTGTACCATACAATACTTTTTTTCATCCTTTTATTTTAAAAACCTTTGCTCAAAAAAGTAGAGAGGACTAAAATTTAGAGAACCAGTTTTTATTCATTTGCCTTATCAAATGAAAATACACTAGAACCCTGATTGTACAAGTGTCCACAGTTCCTGATAATGCAATAAGATTGCTGTTGTCGCAAAATACAAAAATTGCCAATTTTGACCCCTAGAAAAAAAAAGCACATTTTTTTGCATCGTTCAGATTCTGCAGATATTCAAAATAACTTATGTTTGATAACATTAGCTTAACTTTCTTCCCTATGTATGGTTATTCTTGTGTGAAAGAAGAATCTCAGGAAGTTATATTTTTATAACAATTTATCCCTGATCACTAAACACTTCATTCACAGGGTTATCCCCCCCTCCCTTCTTCCAACTCCTCCTACCTTCTTCATTATTATAATTTTAAACATTACCATATAGGTATAGGTTGCTTTAGAAATTTAATTTTCTGAATAATATGTTGCTGGAGGAGGATTTAAAAAAATTGATGTTCTTTTGTGAGATCTTGTGCCTTCTTGAAGGCAACTAGTATGAAAAATGTTTCAAAATACAGTGTGAATTAGCATCTTTTCAGTAATAATTTTAGTTTTTGTGGTGAATCAGTTGGTACTGACGCGTGAGATAATGAAAATAACTTATGGAAAAATTTTGCTTTCTGTTTAGGCTATTTAACTTATTGCACTATGCTTTTTTAACCTTCTCTCGTATTACCCCTAGTGGTTTTGTAACAGTTTCTGTGAATGTAACATCTACAGTAAAATTGTGAATAGTTTTTCAGTGGGTTTTGATTAAGATAGTTTGTGTCAGAAATCCGTTGGTACACTTTTGTGTATCTATCTCTTTTTTGCTGCTAATTGTTTGCATCTGAACTGTCGAAGCTTAATGTTTCATATAGCTCATGCATTCATCAGGTAGCACACAGTGTTAGGTCTTACAGTTGGTAGAAGATAAAATACAGCAGAATTACTTCACTGAAACTTGACTTGAAATTTATACAGTTATTACTGGAAACAAGTTGTATCATAGATGTGTAAGAAAAATTTGCAGTTTGTGAATATCCACAATGGTAGTAAGTTGTCCACTATTTTGAAGATAGAAACACCGCTAACGATTTTTTTTTGTGAACTCTTGTTAATTACATGAAAATGTAGCCTTATTGTTGTTGCATGCCCAAATTGCTAACTGTAAAAAACTTTGATGCAAAATCCAAAATTACTTTAGACCATGATTACCAATTCACAAGTCACGAACACAACCACTCACCGCCATTATGGTTTCAGGACTAGCTAGCACGATAGTGCCAACTTTCAGAATGGTGGAATCAGTGTAACCAACAGCACCTTGAAGTGATGGAAGTTCAAAATTGGTGCTCAGTCACCATACAAGTCACAATTTACACAGTTTACAAAGTTACACGTCCACACATCACCACATTATTTATTTACAAAGTCACATGTTCAAACTTCCTGTCCACCATAAAATTACTATTTCAACTCCTCACCCTTTTCAGGAAAAGGGACAGAGCAGCTGTTTGCACTGTGGCTAACCGAGAACCCCATCGTCGCCAGGATGGAACTCCACAATACAACCCAACTGCCATTGCAGCAAAGGGAGTCGGTCGTCCTTGAACAACACTAATTGGTTGCGTGTGTTGCTGCAAAGTGTGGAGATAGTCTCTATTCCACAGTCACCAGAAGAACCATCCACTTAGACGAAGGCTATGGTTTTTCCTTTTTATTTGAGTCTATGGCTCTATTGATTGCCACCTCGACTGTTATGTAGTCTGTATCAAAGTGGCCACAGAATTTGGGAAAATCCTGCGCAGTTGCCAAGAACAAAGGTTATTTGGATGCATCAGCATTAACTGCCTTGTACAAGTGCTGAACAAACATGTGTAATTTTTTGGTTAGGTCCGTCAGAGCAATGAAAAAAAAAGTTAATAGGTTATGAGCATGCTACTTCACTCATAATCTCAAACAATAATTAGCACAGATTGGACAACAAGGAGACCAGATGCCAAGTGAGCGAAAAAGCCACAGCAACAAACAAAAGAAATTAGAGAAAATGATCCCTTCCAACAACAAAGAAGCAGCACAAACACGGGATTGTGGTCGAGACAGTCACTTCATGTGTTTGCAACTTCATTTCAATTGAACTTGTAATCTTTGTTTCCACCCATATCAAAATGTGGGCCAAAACAAAAAATGTACAACGTGCGTGTCAAAAGAAAGAATGTGCGCTCCTGCAGAAACGAGAAAGTCTGCAACGCATGTGCTGAGCCAACAATCATATACATCCAAATGAAACGATTGGTCAACTACCAGAACGAATCCGGCCCGGAGGACCAAAAATGTTGCATGCCCAATTTGTGAACTGTAAAAAGCTTGGATGCGACTTCCACAGCAACTGCAATTACGAATTCACGAGTCGCAAACACAACCACTCGTCGCCATGATGGTTGCAGGACTAGCTGGCACAATAGCGCCAACTTCCAGGATGGTGGAATCAGGTTGACCAAACCCAACAGCACCACAAAGCACGGAAAGTTCAAATGTGGTACTCACAGCCACCACACAAGTTCGCTATTCTTACAATTTACAAAGTTACATGTCCACACGTCATTACACTATTTGCTTACAAAGTCACATTTCCAAACACTTGCACTTTAACTAGCTTTCTGTCCACGGCTTTGCCTGTTTTTACTACATACCTAAAGATGTCTTTGCACAACACATTATTGGTTATGCCCTCAGATGCTAGGATTATCAATTTGTTAGGTAAGCTTACTTTGGGGCAAGTTACTTAGAGTTGATCATGTGAGAAGCAGTTCTCCCTCAAATCTCTCCTTACCACTAAGAAAACGTCCCTTGGCAAAACGGACTGTGAGGGGGAATTGTAATCTCTTGAATTTGGAAGGGTACTCAGATGGAGTGAGTGGTATGCACGTTATGAAAACTTATTCCCCCCTCCACTTTTCTATGTATATCCTTTGACCTTTGTGGTCTCAATTACATTGTTTTGCTATGCCTCCACTTGGAGTCTCGTGCTATTTTATTTTTTTAGCAGTAACATTAATGGAGCCTGAACTTTGAGGAGATTTTTGTGTGGTGACAGGCCANCAAAGCAGGGAAAGTTCAAATGTGGTACTCACAGCCACCACACAAGTTCGCTATTCTTACAATTTACAAAGTTACACGTCCACACGTCATTACACTATTTGCTTACAAAGTCACATTTCCAAACACTTGCACTTTAACTAGCTTTCTGTCCACGGCTTTGCCTGTTTTTACTACACGAGGCAGCTACTAATTTTTTTTTACCTAAAGATGTCTTTGCACAACACGTTATTGGTTATGCCCTCGGATGCTAGGATTATCAATTTGTTAGGTAAGCTGACTTTGGGGCAAGTTACTTAGAGTTGATCATGTGAAGCAGTTCTCCCTCAAATCTCTCCTTACCACTAAGAAAACGGACTGTGAGGGGGAATTGTAATCTCTTGAATTTGGAAAGGTACTCAGATGGAGTGAGTGGTATGCACGTTATGAAAACTTATCCCCCCCTCCACTTTTCTATGTATATCCTTTGACCTTTGTGGTCTCAATTACATTGTTTTGCTATGCCTCCACTTGGAGCCTGGTGCTATTTTATTTTTTTAGCAGTAACATTAATGGAGCCTGAACTTTGAGGAGATTTTTGTGTGGTGACAGGCCANCGTGCTATTTTATTTTTTTAGCAGTAACATTAATGGAGCCTGAACTTTGAGGAGATTTTTGTGTGGTGACAGGCCAGGAAGGTAGCTGCTGTTGAACTCAACAGGGTAATGGACTTCATCGTCCATTTTATAATGATGTCCACAGAATGTACTCAGTTTCTACCACTTAAAACTACTTGAGCAAACACTGCTAATTTATTGTATTGTCAATGTTGCTCAGTTCTCGTACCATCATCTGTGACAAATTTTCTACAGTAGAACCCCTCTTTTACACTACCTGGCTTAACACTTTCCTGTTTTTTATACCTGCTTTATTGCTTTATTTAGTCCGAGTTATTGAACTATTGAGGAGTGCTCNCTTAACACTTTCCTGTTTTTTATACCTGCTTTATTGCTTTATTTAGTCCGAGTTATTGAACTATTGAGGAGTGCTCAAAAACTCATTTAACCCCTTTTCACCCTCTTATGGATGAATTTCGAAAAATGCTTTCTTATTTAGTTCCTGCACCATAAGTAGAGGCTACCCCTAAATTTTCATGCTTTTGCATCCAGCAGTTTGAACTGTGCATTGATGAGTCACTCACTCAGCCAATCAAAAACTTAATTTTATACATAAAAATTTAAATGAGATTTTTTATTACACAATTAGATCATCCAATTCCCATAATAGTTTTTTTTTTTTTTTTTTTCCGGTTATGTATTGGTAGTATTTTTGTGTAAATCATCTTTGCTTCTTTAAATTTCACCCCTTTGTTCTGTGACATCAAATTTAAGAAAGTGTGTCTCATTGGTTTTAAATTCATGTATTATTCAAGAATACCTATCACTTCGTTGTTTGAAACTGTGTTTGTGAATTTTGAAATAGTAAAATAACAACAGTCCAAATTGCTTCTCTGTTTTTTCTCTTCGGTTTGGATTTGTCTTCCCAGAGTTTGATATATTCTAAGTTGATCTAGCATTCAAGATTGATATTCTACTAAATATATTTGTGGTAGGAGATTTGTTTTGAATATACTGTATGTCCTCATGTAACTCAAAGAATTTTAGAAATAAGTGAAAACCTTTGTTTACATTCCACCTTACAGACAAATTTTGTATGTTTTGTTATATTATTTTAAACATAAAATTTTTTTGTGAATTCATTATAGAAAGTTTTAATAAAATGAGCAGTCTGGTTTTAATTTACCATTTCATGTTCATATCTCCTGGATTAATTTATTTTATGTTCCAGTGAATTACTATATGACATAATTTTTTTATAGTAATGGTATGTCGTCTGGCCTTCTTCATCTCAACGTCACTAGCTTCATACATCATCCCCTGGATTTACACATAATAATAATAATATTTGTAAAATATTTTGTGTTTTTTGTTGCTGTCCATTTTTTAATAGTATATGTATATTACAATAAGTTAACAAAATAATTAACAAATTGTTTGTATTGTGTTGTTCAGAAAAAGCATCGAAAATGCAGTAGTGTCAAGAAGAAGAGGGACTCTTCTGTTGACAGCTCATCGGACAGGTATGTACTATGTGCTGGATCATTAAAAATCTGTATGTTACCGTATTTTATCGCATATAAGTCGTACATTTTATTTAGGAAATTTGTTCGAAAACTAGGGGTGCGACCTA
>NQII01000321.1:336457-363404 GCA_002778355.1 Clitarchus hookeri | reverse complement strand
AAATTCATCAGCATCCACAGCTGCTCAAAATAATGGCTGTCCAGGACAACCAACAAAAACCCTTACAGGGAAAAAAATCAACGACGCTTTAAAAAACCTTGAACATTTTTTAAACATCATTGAAGAAAATGATCCAGATGAAGAGAGAAGTTCTCGAGTTNGACCCCAGAAAGTGCAACAGAACAAATTGTTAAAGTTATGCATCAGCTGGATCTCGAGGTTACTTCTGAAGATGTTAATGATCTGGCTCTTCAAGAGACAAATTCATCAGCATCCACAGCTGCTCAAAATAATGGCTGTCCAGGACAACCAACAAAAACCCTTACAGGGAAAAAAATCAACGATGCTTTAAAAAACCTTGAACATTTTTTAAACATCATTGAAGAAAATGATCCAGATGAAGAGAGAAGTTCTCGAGTTCGTCAAGTTGTTGAAGCAGCTACAATGTGCTACAGACAATTGTATGAAAAGAAGAAGGGTGGCGTTCAACTGTCGCTAAATAACTTTTTCTGCAAAGCTGATAAGTTATCTACACCAGGTCCCAGTGATTGTTAAACCGGCTATGTACAATTCCAAAGAGAGCTGAATCTGTATGTATGTATGTACCCACTGCAATTAGTCAAATGTTTGTGTGTGTAAAATGTGTCTTTTTGATTGTTTGAACTATTAGCTATATATTTAAACACTTTTAAATAACTTTGATGCATGATCTTGTTTCTTTGTGTGTAAATATATTGTTTTGAATATTTTTTTTTGTTTAGTTACTTTTTTTTTTCCCATCTAGGAACGGAACCTCATTTATCCATTAAAATAAGGGTTCTACTTTCATACATTTCAACTTTCATACACAAATTTAGGAACACATTGTGTATGAAAGTAGAGGACTGCCTGTACTCTGGGTTATGTAAGATTACGTATTTATTCCCCAGAGGAACAGACATGATGATATGCACTATCTCCTATCTATCAATGAACTGTAACCGGCAGAAGTAAGCTACGGTAAACTAGGTGAAGGGGACCTGGGGATAAAATAAACAAGAGCAGAAAAAGGCTAGGTAGCTATGATAACAACTGACCCTAACTAATCTATGCTGTTGTCCAGAAGGGACTCTGTGTTTATTACCAAAGTGGTAGTGAGTGTAAGGGAGGGTCGAAGACTTCTTCGAGGGTCGCTGGGTGAAGGTCTGGAAGATTTCTGGACTCTCGTTAGGAAAGCGGTAAGACAGAGAGCTCCAGCACTCGAGGTGGTGGAGAGAACTGTTGAGTATCAACTGACATCTTGAGACTGCACACTGGCATATATAGATGGCCGGCTGCGGTTCCCTCTGCTCCCTTTGGCTGGTTGAATATCTTCGGGCTAGAGTTTCTCCCTTAGCGGCGCAGGCCGCAATCTCTCTGGGAAGGCTGGAAGAGCCCACCTTGGAGTTAAAATTTTCGTTGACATTGTCGGATGTTTACCAGTGCCGTATTAAATAGGTTGTATCACTGCTATAATTTTCCATGTTTTCGCAGATAACTCAATATTACTATTTTGTTTTAAATCTGCATTCACTCGTTCATTCTGCTCTAAGAGTCTTGACAGCTATGAGTTAATTTTCTAGAAAGTCCAATTGTTTGGTTTACCACGTGTAGTGTGAAGAGTTACTGTCACACTGTATGCAGAACATGTCATGTTATTGAATATTCTACCTGAAAGGACACTTTATTTTGTGCATTATTTGACACAACACACAAAGGAACACACCCTATGCCTGCAGAAATTGTTTTTTTACTTTGATTGCAACTCCTGTGCTACTTTTTGGAATTGCTTCTTCATTGCAAACTGTTTAGGTACAAGCCTTTGTAAGCTTCCTAGACAAAAAGTTTGTCACCTTGAATTTTGAAGGTGGTAGTAATTTAAGACTTCTGCAGATGGTGTTGCACGAGGTTCTCAGGCTTAAAATATGTGGTGTGCTATTGGATTCATAAATTTTGAAGAGGATGTTTGATGCAGTGAATGCCTCATTCAATGTATGAAAATTTGAGTGCAAAGCAACAAATCTCAGATCTTAAAATAGTGATGGGTTGAGTCTTGAAAAATCTTGTTGAGTCAACAAAGATCGACTCGTCACTAGAATCAAGTTTTTTTAGAGCAGATGTCGAGCTACTGAACGTGCAAGTCGAGTCACTGTGCTTTTAGGGTATAAACAACAAATATTTGCTTCTAATAATCACCTTTCGTGTTTTGTAAATTAATAATTTTACGTTGCTAAACTGCTAAAGTTGCGCTGGAATGAAAACAATAACTCTGCTACATGCCTTGACACTTGGTTGATGTTTGTGATTTTCAGCTGTGAAAAAATTTGGTGGGCGTTATATTTGTGACTTGAGCCATTTTGCTTCCCAGTGAAGCACTTCCTCTTTGTCATGGTGGGACTGGTAATTTGTCACGGTTGACAGATACAGTCTCAGCACAACACAAATACATACAACCATAAGACATACTGTATTTAAACACGAAAAGATTTTGTCTCGTGGCACTACACACCTTCATCAGAAATATGCAAAATGTTAAACTTGTCATTACTTTTCTCATCTAATTACTGTTTGAATAACATGTGTTTAAAACGAAAAAGTATAACTGTTAGATAACAAAAACTTTAAATGTTGATTGCTTGTCCACTCACCCTGTGGCATGCTGATGGACCAGCCTGAAAGCTACCCTCTTACCCAACCTCTGTAATAGTTATCTTTTTTTCTATCAAGTTGTTCAGTGTGGAAATGCAGCAGGTGCCTCCTGCTAAGTAGGAGCACAAAAGCCAACATCTTCAAATTCAAGAGCTATTTTCAAAATATGAACTGGACTGTAGTGAGAATATGAACATACTTAGTATATAGTGATCTCTCATCAACCACCGTTTCTTGAATAGTGCATTTGTTTTTTGACAATTTCCTCAACCATGGTACAATGATTCTATTAAGCATGATTCCAAAAATATAAATTTTTAAATCCCTTTCCCCCCTACCCATAAAGTAAATTTCTGGCTATGCCCCTGAATTTTCCCGTATGCAGAGACTGAATTTTTCCTGTGTGGACATACTGTAGGATGGGACGTCATATATCCTGTATCTCATAATTCTTTGAAAATAAACAGAATTTTAATAAACATTGTGTCAGAAATTTACCACTTCAGCAATTGCAGGTACATTTACACTGCTCCTGTAACCCAAGAGCAGAATATTTTGTAATAATACAAAATGATGGCGAATTAATATTTGTAGCCACAAAACTGGCTAAAAATGAATTTTCTTATTCTGCTGTTTTATATAGATATAGAAAATGTTGATTGACGTATACTATTAAATTTTGTGCATTACAAACAGTATTTAAAACTGTTTTTCTAATACTAATTTTACTTAATTATTTAATTGGGATCAGATGTGTGTCAAGTTCTCTGGATTTGAAAACGTTGGCAACCCTTCTATACGACCCACCACTCTGCTCTCTTTATTTTGAGTGCTCTGTTCATTCTTGTCACACCATCATGCTGTGTCAGCAGTTATTGCAATTGATGATTCTGGAAGCACCTGTGCTGTAACTCATAATTAGAGCTCTAATGCATATGACAGTGGTCCAGAGCACTTTATCAGACATTGCAGTTGCCTTTAACCATTCTTTGCATGAACTTGTCATAGAAATCACAATATGATACTGGTTACTTTTCCCATATTGTTGCAGCATGGTTTCCCATGTAGAGTAATGCTTCTTTTGTGAATATATGCATTCTGTTTGTAACCATTTTTTATATATCTGTAACAGATGATTGCAATGTATTTGAGCAGACTGCTTGATTACCGAATAAAGCTAGTAATTTAAGGATAAATCAGCCATATTGAGGCCACGATGGTGTAGTGGTTAGACTACTTGCTCCCACCAAAGCGAACCAGGTTTGATTCCCGGAGGGATCGTCTTCGGATTTTGCATGTGGGAATTGTCCTGGACGATGCAGTTGGTNCTCCATACATATCTCACTTTACCCTCATCGGCTCTCAAGACCTCAATATTGAAGAGCTGCCGAAATCTCGTCACTCAGTCACTCAATCAGCCATATTAATGTAGTTACTGCATTAGTCTTTCCAATAACTGGTTCATCAACATACTGTTCAAGCTTCAATTAATGCAGTATGTATAGTAAAACATCAATGGCTGCTAAAATTTTGTCTCTTGTCTTTGTGATATTGCATATCAGCAAATATTTCTTACAGAAAAATTATAAATGACATGTGTTAACTTGTTTACAGTGAGGTGGAGAAGGTCAACCACTCAACAAAAGCAGTGAATTTGAAAAGCACCCATCATCACCACCACCACAAAAATCGACATGGCACTCCACCCATCAAAGGCAGTGCAAAGGAACAGAACCACCACAAGCAGCCGCACAGGAGTAGCAGCAGTGATGATGATGTTGACAATCGTGAACCTGTGCGTCACCGTAGTCTCTCGTCTGATAAACGAAGTTTCTCTACGTCAAGTGTTAGAAAGCAACGTGACCAGAGTTCGGAGCACAAGAAGGCTCACAGGTCACCTTCACCTAAGAATAGGCGGTATGGTCACCGAAGATCTCGATCTCCATCCGACAGGAACTCAAAAATGAGTCGGTCACCATCTAGCAGACACATTAGGACTTCAGACAGACATGGTGCAACCAAACATTCACCTTCACCTCCACCTAAAGTTGTGCAACGTACATCTAGAAGTCACTCAAGGTCACGTTCTGCAAAGAACTCAGTAAATCACAGAATGTTAGAAAAGTCTCGTTCACCTAAAGGTAAACACGAAAGGAATCGCAGCATTAGTAGGTCATCGCTTACTAGAAACCATTCTAAGATGGTATATTCAGATATTAGGAGGAGTAGTTCTTTCTCGCCACCCGCAGTAAATCGCAAAAGAGCAAGGCATAGTAGGTCACTGTCGCCTTCAGTTCGCAATGATAGTCAAAAGCAGAGTCGTTCTTCACGTGTGTCCATTTCACCCAAAAGAAAGCACAGTCATCATATGTCATCAAAAGCCAAGGAACGAGTTGAATCAGTCAGTAGGAGCAGGACCCCTGAAAATAGGTTCATGTCAAATATTGAAAGTGAAACATATGGTAGGGCTTCAGGTAGGCAACGTTCAAGAAGTAATAGTCGTACCTATTCGAGAAGGAATCGTAGGTCTTCTGACAGAGGTGAGAGTAGAAGATCTGAATCACTTGATGGAAGAAAGCCTAGTGACAACTCTAAAAAAAGGAAAGCATCACGAACACCAGAAAGAAAAGCCAAAGAAAATAAAAGGGCATCTTCAGAAAGGCAGAGATCAATGTCCCCAAAATTGAAGAGGAATCAGAGGAATCATGATAATTCCCCTTCCACTGATAAAAGAGAAAGTTACAATGTACATGAAAAAAGGAAGGAATCAGCAGTTGCAGATAAAGAAAAGAACCACGTAGAAAAAAGGTCACATCGTTCTGAAAAAGAGAGAACTTCCACATCTTCTAAGCACAGGAAGATGTCACCAGAAAAGAAACATTCTGAACCCTTATCAAAGAAGTCATCATATGTTGCTGAAAAAAATAGGGAATCTTGTTCCCCAGAAATTTCAAGATCTAGGACTCCAGAGAAAAAGAAAGTTTCTCAAACAACTAGCAAAAGGCGAACATCTCGGACTAATAACAAAAGAGACTCATTTACACCTGAAAAGACAAAGGTAGCTCGTTCCTCAGAAGAAAGGACTTCTTTCTCCCCAGAAAAGCGGAGACGTAGTCGCTCTCCAGAAAAAAAGAAGTCGCTACACACTCTTGAAAACAGGAGATCAAGTCACTCACCTAAAAACAGATTAAGTTACACTCCCGAAAAGAAAAGAACAAGTCGTAATCACATATCAGAATACAAAAAGTCTTCTCCATCACCTGAACTGGTAAGACCATCTTATTCACCTGATAGAAGTAAACGTGCACATCCAAGTGAAAAACGAAAGCATTCTAATGAAAAGAAAAAGTCTTCCCATTCACTTAGAAAGAGAAGTAACACTCGCTCGCCAAAAAGGCTTTCCAGGTCTCCAGACACAAGGAAAGCAGCACTTAGTCCTAGAGATAAGTCATCACGTGTAAAGAAAAGAAGTGTTGGCCGTTCTCCTGAGAGAAAGGTGCCACTACCATCCCGCTATAGAAATTCAAGACCTAGAAGTGACAGCAAATCCCCAGTGCGAAGTAAAGGTGCATCAAAACATTCAGAGCAGGTAAATAATAAGAAATTGTTGAATGTTGAAACAAAACGAAATAAGATGTCTAAAAAAAGGCATTCAAGCAGCAGCAGCAGCACGAGAAGTAGTGTTAGCTCTAGTAGCAGTAGCACTGATAGTTCTAGTCTGAGTTATTCCCCAGTTGAAAGGAGTCCACACCGCTATAAGGATATTCTAAGCACAAAAAATGTTCATTCAAGGTCTAGAAGGAAAGACAGCTCGCGAATCAAAACTCACATGCGATCACAACCTAAAAGTCAAAGGACCCCCATAGCAGTAGTGCCACGTGTACGGTTAAGGTCTTCTAGTGGAGAAGAGGGGGAAAATGATGTAAAGGATGATAAGGATTCGAAAGAAAAAGAAGACATTGAGGAGATAGAAAAATTAAAGTTTTTGAAATCAGAATTGGCAGAAAAAGCAAAGGAGTCATTGGAGAAGAAGTTGTCCAAAGTTTCCCCAAAGCTTGTCAGTTCAGAAAAATCTGTGGTCGACACAAATCCTCAAAAAGATAATATATTGAAAGATGCCACTTCAAAAGACAGCATTAAAGGCGATACTATAAAAGGAAATTCTTCAAAAGATAGTGCAGCAAAAAATATCACACAAAAAAATAACATTTTGAAAGACAGTCCCTCAAAAGATAGTTCCCTGAAACATGCTGTTGTGAAGGATGTTCTTCTGAAAGCTAACTTATCAGAGGCCAATGTGTCAAAAGTTAGTGTCTTGAAAGATAATGCTTTAAAAGATAAGTTGATCAGAGATGGTAGCTCTAAAGATAATACACCTAAAAATAACCTTACAAAAACTTGTACTTCCAGAGACAATACTTTGAAAGATGGATCCTCAAAAGATAATGTAATTAAAGAGAAAGATATTTTATCTAAAGATGTTTCATCAAAAGATATTTCATCAAAAGTTATTTCATCAAAAGTTATTTCATCAAAAGATATTTCATTGAAAGATAGTTTGTCAAAAGATAATATGTTGAAAGAAAATCTCTCAAAAGAAAGTCTTTTAAAAGATAAAAGTCTGTCAAAAGAAGATATCCCAAAAGATGCTGTCTTAAAAGAGCATACACCAAAAGCTAATACAGCAAAAGATAGTGTGTCAGTAGATGTAGCCAAAGATAGCCTAACAAAGAATAGTGTATCAAAAAATTGTGTATCTGCAGAAAATTTACCAAAAGATCGTGTATCTGCAGATAATTTACCAAAAGATCGTGTATCTACAGATAATTTATCAAAAAATTTTACATCAAAAACTAGACTCTCAAAATTTGGTCCCACAAAAGATAGTGCTATAAAAGATAATGTGTTAAAAGATACTACATTAAAAGAAACTACATTAAAAGATACTATTGTGAAAGGTAGAAGCTCACCTTCTAAAAATGTGCAGCTAGTTGCATTTCCTGACGCTGTTGTGTCTGACATTGCTTTGCCTGATAAAGAGCCTCCATGCAGAGATTTGAAAAATACTTTTAATAGTACACAAAGCGAAAAATTAGTTCAACAAGCAGAATCACCAAGCTGTAAAACCCCTGAGAAATCTGCACCTTTCCCTCCTGACTTGATCCCTAAGCCTCCAGGCTCACCTCCATCAAGGACACCAGAAATGTTGGTGAAACAGGAGGTGCCTAATCTTGACTCCAAGAAGCCATCAGCAGAATTGGAAGGGAAGACTCCTCCCAAGCTGCCAGAATCATGCAAGAAGCATAGAAGGAAACGACGGGAGTCATCAGATGACGAGGCATCGGATTCTAGCAGCAGGTCACGATCGAGGTCACAAGTTCGAAAAAAGAAGAAGAAGAAGAAGAAGAAGGTGCGATGCTCACGCAGCTCATCCAGGTCATCTGACAGTGGCAGGTTAGTGATGACTTTCGATTGCATTGGTTTCCATAGTTGTAAGACTTGTATAGATTTACATTAAAATCTTAAGTTTTTATGTTTTATTTCCAACAAAAAATTCATAATTTGGAATAATAATAATTTATAGGAAAATTAATTGCACCGTAAAATAATCTTTGTTTCAAGTATTAGCTTCCAATTATGTAATTCTGAAATTATTACTGTATGTGGCTAAAACATCTACAGTCAAAGTTTTTCAAGTCCTTTTTAATGCAGTTAACTTGAATATGTAATCTCGTGTGTTACTTTCGTAAGTGCTGTAAGGGAGTTAAACATACAGTACTGTATTTATTCAGATACAATGTGTTGTTCTAATTTTGACTTCCAAAACATTGTGGATCAGCTTATTTTTAGAAGATAAAAATTTTAAATTCAGTTTTGTTCCTTTTTGAAAATAAATAGCTCATTTAGTTTTTGCCTTTGATATAGGTCATCAGGCATAGCGATTCTCGTTATCCGAAGGCTCTAGCATGGTCATCCAGGATTTGCCTAAATTCGGCGAATTCCGGTTTGGCAAGCTTGTGTTTTATATCTTCTGGAGCAATTGGTGGTGCGATCGCAGCGCCAGGGCTGTCTTCCCAATTGACGGTCATCAGGTGCTTATCTCAGATATATATGCACTGTTGGCCGTGGTCCATCATGCACTGCTGTTGCTGTAATCAGGGTTGCCTCAGGGCACTGCTTCCATGATGTCTGGTGAAACCACAAATTCTGCTAGGTTTACATGACGGTATATTCCCACGGTCAGGGTGGTGTGACTGTCGAATAGCCGTCATCGCCACACTTGACTTGGTGCTGTGTCGAAGGGCCACACCCACACGCCCCACTCTATACAACAGCAGGTTTACCAATAGGTGACAGATAATCCAAACTCCCCCTCAGTGAGTTTAGCCAAAGTCACTGTTCTAGCACAAAAGGAACCTATATCTGACAGTGACGTCGCCGCCATTTTAACCACACATCACGCATCACCTTCTTTGAAAAGGGTCTATGAGATGATGGTTTACTATTCCACACCACACATTTACAGTGCATGGATGCTGACCTTCTACTTGATGAGGCCAATGAGAATTGTTTACTTGTCCATAGTGCATGATTCTGAGGTTGACTTTGACTTGGCCATGATTTGTAACTGTTGCTTCATCTCTAAACAAGATACATGACAAATCTGGTGTATCATGTCTTAATGCCCATATACATACAAAAGTTACTAAAGTTAACACGATTCTCAAAGTGGTTTCCGTGTAGCTCTTGATGGAGACACACATGATACGGGTGGAACTTATGACTGTGCAGAATGTGTAGTACACTTGCCTGACTCATGCCACTCCCTCATCTGATTGCACAGGAGTTAACTAGCACATTTACAGCAACAGCAGCTGGAACATTTATTTCACCCTCTTTTCCCGTCTGTAGTTTTTTTTTCTTTCTTTTTTTCTCAAGGTGCTACGCTTCCAAGTTCCCGAATTTGATTAAAGAGGTTCGCAAATAATTGTGGAGTTGGTTGATGTCTATTGGGATATCCTTTAGCGTACACATTAAGAACTAACAGCATTCTTCCTACAGTTGCCATACATGTAGGCTTTTTCAACATTAGTAAATACCATCTTCCAGCATGCCCTACGTGTAGGTATTATGGACTTTCGCAAAGTACTGACAAGGAATTCCTAATGCAATCAGTGTAAAGGAAACAGAATCTAAACACAGATATGATCATTGTAGCCTAGTAACTAAGCAGTTAAATGGAGCAGACAACTGTGTGTATTTAAAATTGTCATATTACAATAGCATGTAATCTATTTGCACTAGAATCCTGTAAGCATCACCATTGACATTCTAATTTCCTCTAGTTTTATTTCCTTGGTGTGAATAGGCATTCTTTGATTTGAAATAAATGTAACATTCTAATATTTACTAAAAAATGTGACGTGCTGCAATTATAAGCCCTTGTCTAAATTTCAATTCAATGAAACCAGCACAACAATAACACTATCTAATTATATTTATGTCCCCTTGTGAACAACATATATGTAAATACAACTCAATATAAGCAAAAATTCTTAAAAAAACAAATAAAAAGGAATAAATTTTACGCTAAGTTGGTACACACAACTGTGTTTCTCAGTACCACTTTCCTAATAACAAAATATCTTGCACACTGACAGTAATACAAAATGATGAAAAATAATCCGTGAACAAACCAAAGTATTAAATAAAATAGATAGCAAAAAATCATAATTTTCCACTACTAACCTGTCCATTTATGAAGTGCAATTTAATTTTTGTTGAACAGTCTTGTTCAGTTGTAATGGATGTATTGCATATGTTTACCACATACAGTTTGTAGGAAATAAACAATCACAGCTGGTTCCTGAAGATTACTTTGTGAAAAATGTGATGCCTGGGTTGGTAGACGATGCTTGGATCAGTAGCTTTGCCAGAGTCCATGCAAAGGAGTAAATCTGGACTGATGTGGCTTTGTGTTGCTTGAATCAGAGCTTGCACCCACTGTGTACAAAACCACCAATCACATTATCACTTACACTAATTAACTTTATGAGCTCTGGCAGCTTTGTGCGTATCATCATTTACAGGCTGTTCGCAGTTAAGTCAAACTTTTCTGAAGCCCTGCTAAAGTTCTACTTCTAGAATTTTCCTCAGCCTCATACAAAAAAGCTTAACCAAGTATATAAAATTACACCAAAGGGACAACGCACCAGATTTGTGTGCTCTCAGTGTAATATTATTTTGCATAAGAACTATTTCTTACTAGGCGTTATCAACATAGCTTTTTCCTCCCTGTATTAGTTCATATTAAATATAAATGAAATGTCATTATTTATAGATAGAATATAAGTAAAAGTTCAGTTTAAGTAAAAACAAGGTACTTTTATGGTATCACATGTATAAAATGTGTGTAATATGTGGCATATTTAGGAAATAACCAAACATGTCATACATAGGGTGATCTTTCAAAGGTTTGATTAAAAAGGTGTGAAGAAATCCTGAATAGACAATAGAAAGTTTTTTCCCACGATCACCTCTTGATAATTTAATACAATCTTTTATTGTAAGTTAGTTATTTTTCCAGAACACTTAACTGCTTAAATTTTTTAGCCAAGCAACTTTTTATTTTCTGAGAGCTGATATATGTGCAAAATGTTTTATTGTAATGATTTACAAATTGTCTTTTTCTGTATTTCCACTTCCATTGTAAAGTGCGGGGCGTTAAACTAGTGATGTTTTTCTGTGACTTTGTTTCTCTCTGATAAGATTTTATTTCTGTAGCATCATACTTTTTACTGTTGTAAATATTATTCACTATTTTATAAAATAGTTCCTATTTAAAATTTTGTGCTCTTCATCCACAAATAAACATAAATGAATTATTAAAGGGAGCATGAATCAAATAATTTGCTTATTTTCTAAATGTTCATTTCATAGCAATTTGTGTCACATATGATACCTATTAAACAATCCATTGCTACTACATCTTCATGTCCAAGTATCCCCATGGGTACTGGAAACCTGGTTGTTAAGTGCCCTATAAATCAATTCAGTGAGGCAGGGGTAACGTTAGATGCTGATTGTAATGAATCAGTGGTGTTTTGCAGCTCATCCCCTGCCGGCAGCACCAAGAGCTGGTCATCGAGCAGCAGCTCCCGCTCTGCGTCACGCAGCCGCTCTGCCTCACACAGTCACTCGCCGTCTCGCAGCCACTCCCGCTCGCTGTCTCGGTCCAAGTCAGGCAGCCGCTCCCCGTCGGCCAGTAGCGACAGCTCGCGCAGCAGCCACAGCCAGAGCGCAGCCAGCACGACCAGCTCACGCAGCTCGAGGTCGCGCTCACCCTCCATACCCCGCCGTCGCGGCTCCCCCAGCTTCCTCGACCGCCGCCGCATCACCAGGTAATGCTCTTTAAGTCGATATCAGTCGTTCTGAGAGGTGGTAAGCAAGCGCAAATTTTGAAACTGTGAAAGGAGAAGGCATGTACTTACTGAAATGGGATAAATACACTTGCGTGTGCTGTTAGGCATGCTTCTCCTTGCCACTCCCCCCCCCCCTTCTCTCTCTCTTTATTCTACACAAGTCATATCCTTTCAGTACGATAAAAAATATAATTAACTTTAGCTTTAAGTACATGAACTGTTATGAAATAACAGTTAAATTTATTTGTGAAAAGTATGACATGCTATTTTAGAGTAATTTTCACTGCAGAACTTAAATTTATTATTGTTTATTTGTTCTCAAGTCACCTAGTACTCATTCTCTACAGTATAGCCTTATTAAACCGACCCCCCACGGTTTGCAGAAATAAGGTTTTTAAGACAGATCAGTTGCTATACATATTTTGGCAAATTTTGGACCAATTTTCACCTACCGCCCAACCTCTGTACGTAAAAATTTTACATTTTTTTAAAATTAAGACCATATTCAATTATTTCTAGCACAATAATAACACTTTTTAAAATTAAATATAATTTTATTTTAATAAAACTCTTCTTAAAAAAATTATATCTGTGGCATGTACTTAGAACCCCTTGTGTCTCAAAATGTTAAAAACATTGAGCGGTGCAGGTTTTAACCAAGAATTGAAAGTCCATGTTCAGTCATCTCTGGTATAAAATCAACATGGGTTATGAATGGAATATTAACTTAATTTATTAGTTAAACATCTTCAGAATTAATTGATGCCACTCACTGTAAAGTGAGCACTTTTGAAAGCCCTCTCATTTGGAGTAATAGTAAATAAATATTTTTTATTCTTGTTTTAGATGTTAACTTTTGAGTGCGGTGGAATATATACACACTGTGTTTATTACTTACAGGGCAGGTGGTTAGAGGATAAAAAAATGCCTGAAAGGAAAAGTAACCAGGGCCTCAAAAGTGCTCACTTTACCATGGACAGCATATGCTTAACCTCCCCTTGTCGTCATAAATGTTTAAACTTTAAATATCACATTCTGACAGAGTGCAAAGTAAATTTTCAGTGGCTTCTTGCTGGAAAATTGGAGGATTTGTTAATGAAATATGTATTTATTTCAATAGCCATGCGTCTTATGAATAAACTAAGGGCATATATGAAACCTCTTTGTTGCCAATTAATGCGCAAGTACTAAGCACTCGTAACTCACTGAAAGTGCCAAGTTTTAGTTATTAATTATTGAAACGTTGTAAAGAAACCATGTTTAATGGCTGTATTTATTTTCGTCTGTCTCAAAAATTATAAGTTTAAAAATGAGGGAGGGGAGGGCAGTTGCTATCAGCTAACAGAGCGGACAATCAATAACCTGCCAGGCACCTACAGACCACACCCGCTGCTTACCCCCACCCCCACCAAGTATTCTATCTCGCAGCTGACTTTGGGCGGTATCAATACTGCTCTCCAGGTGTGTACCACCACACCCACTGATTGCTTGCATGTTCAGTATTAATTATTTATATGTACACAAATGCATACACCACTGCAGTGGACATTTTGATACAGTGAACTCTCCATTCTAGTCCCCGGAATAACAAGGCCTATATTCTTGCATTTCTTTCAATGTGTTTCGTGTGGTGCAGAGGTATCTCTGGAATATTTTTTGTGGGAATGTTCATCAGCATCACTTGTAGTTGTTTATTTTATTGACTGACTGAAAATAAATTCTGATATTCCCAGCATTAAAGCAGGTTACTCTTAAGTCTTCACTTGTGTTTTATTGTATTTCATATTATTTTTCTGTTTAGATAGTATTTTTACTTGTGCCAGATGTTATCTTGAAATGCTATTATGGAATGTCTTATTTTTCCCATTGTGTGTTTTTTTTACAGTATATCCTTGTCTCTAATGTTACTTGCTGTTGAAATGATTCAGTTTAACTGGGCAGCATTTTTGGAAGTAAAATTATGGTAACCAAAATTCCCACCCAATATCATGTTGTGATTATAAGCCTTTTAGTAGGTGTAAAAAAAGAGGTTGAAGAGAGAGGCAGCGGAAACTGAAGTCATTGAGCTCTGGTGAAGCATTCCCCATCCCGCTGTACCTCTTTTATTTTATTTCTATTTTCCAGTGTTCATTATGATAACCATTTTATACAGAGGCCCTTTACCAGTAATGGCTGAGTTGGCTACCAATACTATGATTGTTCCTCGGATCACAAACCTTTTGCTCCCAATACCATATTTACTTAGTTCTAAGTCGCCATTGATTCTGAGATGCATCTAATATTTTTGGGGGAGTTCTGTGAAAAAAATTGATATATTAATGAGGCCATTGGTTGAACCACTTCAGTAGGAAATTTAATTTGAGTAGGATGTGTAATTTTGCCTTCTTTAGAAACAGATTTCCATTGAAAAAATTTATTTGGCTCTGCCCAAAAGAGAACATTATGCTTTTGGAAGCAAGTAATTGCGTCCTGGGCTTCTCTCAGGGGACCCAATTTTTATGCATAAATTTCTAATAGCTTCCCAGCTACTGTATGTCCTTTATAAAAAATAAAATAATCACACTTTGTTTAAAAGAAGTAAAATAATGAATACATTCTTCTGTTGCTGTAAATTAAGTACAGTATTGCATTTTAATACCATTGTTTTTCAATTCACTGCAGTAGTAGTATTATGCCGATTATGGGGCACTGGCTGCTGGTGTAGGATCAGTATACATCCACCATCTTGGATTCTTGCTATCTTGGGCATCCATCTTGGTTGTTCTTGACATTGACCTTGGGGTGCCAGCCATTGGGTTTAAGATTACCAACTTGTTTCCGGCCACCATCTTGTTNTTTTTTTTTTTTTTTTTTTTTTTTTTTTTTTTTTTCTGGACTTTCTGGCTATTGCATCATGACAATTTGGGGATACTTAACAGTGCATATAACAGTAATTTTGAATGTTTTGTCGGTAGTTCTAGGAGGTGCAGGTATCTTACTGTATATTTTTCATGTGAAATAATTTGACTTTATAGGACATTCAATTTGTGATGCCTTATTCACAGGGCTGGTGCACTAACCTCAGTGCCAGTGAGGCTCACAACACATTTGATAAGAAACCTGAACATGTAAAACAATTAGGGTTTTGCAAATACAACTTTTTTCCTTGCGAAATGAAAACGAAAAACATGTTATGAACTTTTGTGAAACTGAAACAAAAATGAAAAATAATTTCATAAAAAAGCTCAGTATTAACAAAAGTTAACGAATTTCATAACATTATAGTAAGTTATTCATAACAATTGTTTTGCAAAACCAAACCAAAAAAAAAAAATTTCTTTATGGAGTATGACCACAAAGGTTCTTACCTACATTTCAATTTCCATTTTATAAACTTATTTTAGTTTATAAAATAATTTTAAAAAATCCCCTTTGTTGATTCACTAAATGAACGTTATTAAGGGGGCCACAGTGGCTGAGCAGTTTGACTGCTCATCTCCCACTAAGGGTTCAATCCTGGCCGGGTCACTCCAGATTGTCGCAAGTGGGAATCGTGTCGTACGATCCGCTGGTCAGCGGGTTTTCTCTGGGATCTCCAGTTTCTCCCGCTCCTGTATTCTGGCGCTGCTCCATCCTCACCTCATTTCACAGTCATCAGCTCTCAAGACCTCGTTAAGAGCCACACAAATCTCTCAAATCATCTCAACATTCATTAAACATCAGGATATTAACCGAAATAGAGGATTTTTGTTTCGTTTCAACTTTTTGCAACCTAATTTCTTACCGAAATGAAAATGAAAGTTCATTTTTCCTTTTATTTTTGGTATACCGAATATTTGCACAACTCTAAAAACAATACATCTAAATGTTAATTTTAAACAATAGCTGCATTATTATTCTAAAGTTTATAATTGATAAAGTTTTCCCGAAGAAAGTTGCAATTTGTATAACTGAAGTGTGTGCAATGAGACGTATCCATGCTCGGCAGGGGTATGTATTATGGTTAGCATTTTGTTGGTTCATATTTTCTAATTTAATTTTTTATATAAATAAAATTTTGGGATGTGTGGCATTGAAGACGCATTGAAGTGTGTATAACTTTTTAAAAATACAGTATTAACACTTATTTTCAAAATTGCATCTATAACAACACTTTAGCTTAGTGTGCCATTTCTACAAAATTATGTAACAGATTTAAACAAAACTTTGTATACTATATCTATGACAATCGTCGAATGTGATAATTCATAACCTTTTTATCCTTCATTTATGAAAATCGTCACTTGAAAAAATGGAGGCTTTATGCCATATCTCGAGGACCAACCAACCGATTCCTGCCAAATTTTACAGCAATTAGTGCTACAGTAGGGTATGTAAACTAACACATGTTACGTGTGGTAGGCTTTTTTTTAATGTAATTTATATAAATAATTTAGGTTAGTAAATTATATCTGTTAAACAATTCAAAAAATTTAATTGAAAGTTTGTTCACTAACAGTATTCATTAGAAAGATCAATTATGCATACAAAAATGCTCTTCTGCCAGCCATTTTGCAAAATAGTGCCAGGTGAGAAAATTGAATGTTTGTCGTATTTCAAGAACAATTTAAATTTTTTGCACACCATTAGTGCTGTAGGTCATGTAAATATACATGTTTTAAGTGGGTCAGATTAAAATTTTCAAAATGGCATCTTTATAAATATTTTGATAAGTTTGTTAAATTTACTAAACAATAAATTCAACGAAAATTTTTATTCTGACAGTATCTATTAAAATCTTTGTATGTAGAACTCCTTTTTTTTGTCACTTTCGTAAGATAGTACTAAATATGAAGATTAAGATTTTATACCATACCTTGCAGACCAATCAATCAATTTCCACCAAATTCTTCACACAAGTAGCTCTTTGATAGGCCATGTTAACGTGCGTGTTTTAAGTAGTTCAAATTTTTGAAATGATTGACCTGTAAATATTTTAGCTCAGTAAACCCCGTCATTCAAAACATTAGATTGATTACCTCTGAATTTGATGCTCCAAATACGACCTCTGTAATGCAGTTGATTGCACGCTAGCATATGATGTGAGGTTTTCTGGGTTCGAGTACCAGGTAAAACACGTGTGTTTGAAATTGTCTCACTACTGTTGCATATGTTTCTGTTTTTATCTCTAATGATATTGCTGATGAGACGTCATGGCCTACCTACCATCTAAGCTTTTAAGAACCTCATTAAAAATTATTTGTACCCATGTAAAGGAAAGTAGGCTCATTAGTTATAACTTCTTGTTTTTCGTCATGTTTATGTGAGTTTTTTTGCTGAAGTCAGGATATTTTATTAGTAGTTAATTATTTGTGTATTTGGTTTCATTAAGCATGTTTGGTTTTAGGTGCATTATTTAGTGCATTTTCATTAGTGAAATGTAATATTATCGATATTTGTCAACTACTTTGTAAAATGGCTTGGTTCACCATTTTCCATAACTGCACCATGACGGGCTGCAAGTATATTTATGTTCTGAGGTTTAAGATTAGTTTTTTGGAAAACATGATATATATGTACTAAATGATTCTGCAAATAAATGATTTTGTATCGGTGACACACGTGATGTTAGTGAAGTAATCATCCAAGGAATGTCATCAAAAAACAAATGTTCATATGTTGCAACTAGGAATCACAGAGAGCATGTTAGTGTTTTTTGGTAAATCATGTATTTTGAAACAGTCTTTAGAGTTTTCAAATGTAAGTGGCCTTAAAAAATCTCACTTTCAACTATGTTTTGCAGTGTAAAAATGAAACACAGTATTTTGGTTTAAGGTGGCTGCCATCAGATAAAGAAGGGTAAACTTGGAAATTCCAGGGAAATATCAGGGGAATTTATGTGAGCTCAGGCAATTTAGATGAAATGATTAGAAATGTGTTTAATGAGAGAACAAATATTTTGACAGCACTTCTGCTACATACTATTTGATGAATTTTATTGTGCATAATTCTTTTTATTCCACCTTTGTAAAAATATTTTAAATCTTAAAAGCACTTTTTTTTCCTTAATGTGTAATAGTAACTATTACATTTTTTAAAACAGTATTTTAAAGGTTTATTACTGCGTTTAAGAGCAGTCATTAAGGAAGTCCATGCTAGTGTTACCCATAAAATAAATTTGTAATGTGTGAGGAAATAACAAAACTATTTGTGATTTTTGCTGTGTTGTTGGTCAGGGAAAAATAAAGGTTATCCAGAAAAGTCAGGGAATTTGTAATAAGGAGACTGTTAGCCATCCTGTAGTTTATTGGTCCTATATTGAAAATCCAACAACTGTCAGGTCAACTTCAGATTATTTACTTACAGTGTAGATTTATTACTGGCATCGGTATGAATAGTGACATATTTTTTATTACGTTTAATTTTTTTTTTTTTTTGGCATATTAAAATAATTTCAATTTTATTTCCGTACGAGCACAACTTTCCACTGCTACATCAAAACAGTATGCAATTCAAATTGCGCTGTCTTGTGAGAGAAGAACTGCAAAAGAATGCTGTTTCATGAAAGAAGTTACATTTAAGATGACAACTCCCCTCCCTGGCATTTTTTTAAATTATAAATAAAATAAACAGAGCCCTAGTAGTCTTGTTTGGCCATTACAAAAGCAAACAGCTTGTAATCACAACTTAGCTATGATACCCTACATTGAGCACTGAACTAAAGTTAGCTAATTTCAATCTTTGCCTTCCATGAAAAAAAAAAAACAAGAGGGCAGGGCAAGAAAAATGTGTGCATTGGATGCATAGCATTTATTTTCGAACATAGTTTCCTTTATTGGCGGAACAGCTGTGGCAGAAGAATACGTTGTGGCAGCACTACTTTTTCAGAACTGTCAAAATTTCCCCATTTATGTGAAATGGACAATAACTGGGTTTTACAGTATATACAATAAGCAAAAAATTGGAAAGATTGTTGCTAGGTTTGAATAGTCAGTGTCGAATTTCCTTCTTTACATAATAATGTCTCAGCAGTTCAAGCATTGAAGAAAATCATAAAAGAGATGTTGCAACTTACGTATTTTGTAAATTCATAAAAAAAATTTAACAGACATTTTAATGTGCTTATTCCAGTTATTTTCCATTTAGAAAAGACAAGTGATGACCTTTTGACTTGAAACTAGTGTAAGGTTCAAGCAAAATAGCCAAAGTGCACTAATGGTTACCGTAATTAAATAGGTCTACATTTATATAGTATTGGTAATGCAAAGTGTTCAAATTTTGTGTTTCGTGAACCTTTCTGCATTCATTTAAACTAACAAAAAGAATAGATTTTCAACTTTGTAAATCTAAACTATCATCAGCAAAATTAAGCAAGTTTTGCACTTGGTAATTTCATAAAAAATTGTTTGTGGTAAGTATAAACTTGTATTGTTTTAATTTCTTGTATTATTGAAAACAGCACATTTCCTCTTCTTGAAGATTTTCTTATGTAGTAATGCAATCCATCTTGCGCAGTAATCTTGTGGAAATATGATTTTTTTTATGTTTCAGCTTTTTGGACCTTCTGTGTAATATCAATAGAGTAAAATTTTTTGCACGGATGAGTGATTTTATGTTTACAAATAAATGCATGCCACATAGTTCTTCAATTATCATACTGAAGGGACAGTTTACAGGCTAGATGTTTATTACATTACCATCAGTCTTTGCTATCCTGTAATTCTATCTTAAGTGGAATCTACCCTGTGCAAATACAGTCAACTCCCAAAACTACGACCTTTCACGATTCTCAGGAAAATGGGTTGTTTCTTCGAAAGGGTTGTTATTTGAATTTGGACCAATATTAGAATTAAACTTTGGTCATGTTTCTACATCTTTAGTGGCAAAATTACACATTATATTTGTTAAATACAGTCAAATGTTTCTTGTGATTTGATTCGCAAGCTCTTTGCACTTGTAAGATCCAATTTTACTTGTTTTGGTTGTCTTTGACCTTCAAAAACTCAAAAATTGGGTCTGCGTTCAGTTGTTTCAAAAATGGAAATAGTGTTGTTTTATTGAAATATTAATTTTAATATTTTGATACCTTCCGAGAGAAATTATACTCTAAACGGACATACATGACCTCCTATTGTTTGAAATGTTTAGCTACCATCTTTTTTGTTACAGCAACACAAGTTGTGTGCAGATTTTTTTAGTTTGTATTTTCGCCTCTTTACTAGCATTCCCCTACCACTTAACAGTGTTCATTTTAATCTGTTAGTGGAATACTAGCAGTATGTAGTGTATCATATTTTCAAAACAGTATGTCTTCCAATATTTTAAAATGGTTTTATGAAGTTTCCGGTGCCTAAATTCTGCGAGAGGCGTGAGTCGTTTAAGCCGTCACTACACGATACACAATTTCTGCTACCTTATGTTATACCCATGGGCTCAACAGAAGGCATACAAGTTTCTATAGCAGAAGAGAAGAAAGAATGCATCAGTTCTTACCCACACGTTACCTAAAGTGCTAACAGAAAATTGTAAATGGCAGGCAAAACAACTCGCAGGGGGGCAGGGGTACAAATGCAACCAAATGTAACATGTAGGTACTTTGTGGTGCATCCAAAAGTATGAAGATTGTTTCTTTCCCCTGAAGATTGTATTTATTTAGGTTTCTAAGTACGAGTACTATTAATGTATGGAACATGATATGAGTAATGGCACTGCTTATGTATGGAAAACAAGGTACTGTATTCACATGTATGTACGATGGACATTTACGCCACTCATTAAAACATTAGGAAATTATTTAAACAGGGGCATAGCCAGGAATTTACTTTTTGGGAGGCGTGTGAGGGGGTAATATCATATTTCTGTTTTTGGACAAAATAGGAAAACTGTAATATTACAAATCAATAGTTAGAATATTATTTATAATCAATGAACTAATACGTATACAGATATGAAACCACAAAATGCTATAAACATCCTTCATGTTCAAGGGTGATCACACATTTCTTATATTAAAATAAAATAAAAGTTGTAATTTTATATTTGAATATTTTATTTTCATTTTGGAGGGGATATGTGGGTTGATATCACCCCGCTCCTCCAGTTACACCCCTGCATTTATATGTATCTTTAATGACCATAATAATCAATCTTGTGTTTTCAGTCATTTAACAAGCTTTTACGATTTGATTAGCAAACAACCACAGCTAGTCAATTGCACTGTGCTGTTACTTACGTATCATTGCTTTTACACAAAGTGATTCGGGAAATAAATATTTTCTAACAATAACATAAGTTATAAACAGCAATAATGTGTCGCATAAAAATTTTTGTTACACGCCAGAGATTTGAACTCTAAAACCTAACATTATGTGGCGCAGACCCGCACACCAACCCACTGAGCTACACACACAGCCTACAGAACGTTCGTGTGATAATGTATATACATTACCTATAACTCCAAATTTACTGCGTATTTTATAAAGTTGTGTTTATTGTTTAATTATGACAGTGTGAGTAATTTGCAACGTTTCCAGTTTCTTACGCATACATTAAGTTTCATTTTGTACACACATACGTTTTACGGAACCCGTAATCTTTTTGTAAACTGACATACACGGCTTGAGGTAATTACTCAGGTTTCCTCCATTTTGTCTGCCCCAGCTTCATGGGTACAGCAGACATTCAGAACACATTCTCCTGTTGTGGAGTTTGGTCTGGGAGCGACAGAGATGGAGTATGAGTGAGAGAGAGTAGATGTCGCAGTGGCAACACTGCAGACTTCCCCGCGCAGTTGCCACGAAAATGGACTATCACTACGTGGTGTTCATACCAAGAATTACAGTTCTCACCTGCTGGAGTGGTCAGAAACTATAACCTTGGGGTCTACTCTAGGTATATCTTTACTCAATGTTTACGTTGCCCCTGTCAAATGCAAAAAAAAAAAATTATAATGTCTCCTCCCCCTGTTGCTGTATCATACAAATTTTTTATCATCTGATTCGTTTTATCCATGAAATACATTTAGCAGCACCTTTGTTGCTACCCAAGCTAGGAATATTGGTTTCCCAGTATTGAATTGTCAGAAAAGAGCCTAATAAATTGAATTAGTACATAATGTTTTATTTGCATTATCACACAAAGGTTTTTGTTTTGCCTGTAGTCCTAATNCTAATAAATTGAATTAGTACATAATGTTTTATTTGCATTATCACACAAAGGTTTTTGTTTTGCCTGTAGTCCTAATAACTTTCACATTAAAAAAAACTGTATCCGAATATGGACTATTAAGTAATGCATTTTTTCACAGCCAAGGTAAAGAGAGTCAGTCTTTATGCCGCCTTTCAACAGTTCAGTGCAGTGTTTTTATTTTTAAGTGGTTCTCATAAAGGGCAGTCTCTGGGCTATGGAACTCTGGCTTGTAATTCGAGTACTGGGCATGTCGGCAGGCACATATGGGTAAACATTAGCGACCTTAATGCAATGGGCGGACTGTCATGTTAGTGAATGGTGTCTGTTTTTTATATATTTCTCTCTTGGGAGTTTTACAGTAGTGGCGTAGAGAATCACATCAGTTTGCGACCAAAATTAATGCACCAATCTTATTATTAAACTTATACCCTTCTAATTTTTTGATTATTTAACTGAATTTTTCATGGTTTTCCTAAAAATGGTAGTTAAATTGAGGGTATCATTATTCCCAGGGTAGTAGTGTTGAGAGTTGACTGTACTTCTAGTTTAGTTAAAATCTGTGTTGTTTTTTTTTTGTAGGAACGTGCATAATGCAATGCACTGTATGCGCATTATTTATATTGAATGCTCTTTTTTTCTTCTAGTAGCATAAAGCATATCTTCATTTGTATTTTAATATTTTGGTATAAGTTGTTTTTTACTTTTTTTTTCTTTTGGTTTTTTTTTGTGCACTCCGCACAGGATATCTGAAAGCTTGGTGACTGTTGGAACCTATCATTGAAGAAGCGCAGTGTTAAGCGGTATGCAACAGGTGAACTGGAACATACATGCCTTGTAACCCTCGCACACTAACCTCCCTTGATCCTCGCATATTTTGCCTTTTGTAACCTCGTGACGTGACCCAAGGTTTCGGATATCCTGCGCACATCACATATGCGTGTTTGGTTTAGAGCCTTTGCATCATTAGAAGTTTTCGTTTCACAGAAAGAGAAGCAGACACTCCAGCTCTTCCTCGACTTCGTCCTCATCCCAAAGCAGTGATGCAAGCCCTTCCAAATCACGATAAGGCATTTGCATTGATGTAGCACACACTCCTTACTGCAGTCGGCTTCTTTCCTCGCAAAATGTTACCTGTATGGACAACAGTTTGGTTTTGAAAAAAGGTGGACCTTGTTGAAGCGTAAACACTCTCGCAAGTGCATAACTTGCTGTTGGAATGAAATGATAGCATTCGTTTGGAATTCTTTTAAGAATATAATTTCTTTGGACTTAATGTGTTGCATGTGAATGTTTTTTGTACATGTGTTTGTGTTGATGTGTAGTTTTTTTTCAGTTGGCATAATTATTTTTATTTGCATATTAATTTGTATAAAAGGTCAATGTTATATAGCTATGCTTCGCTGTAANCAGTGATGCAAGCCCTTCCAAATCACGATAAGGCATTTGCATTGATGTAGCACACACTCCTTACTGCAGTCGGCTTGTTTCCTCGCAAAATGTTACCTGTATGGACAACAGTTTGGTTTTGAAAAAGGTGGACCTTGTTGAAGCGTAAACACTCTCGCAAGTGCATAACTTGCTGTTGGAATGAAATTATAGCATTCGTTTGGAATTCTTTTAAGAATATAATTTCTTTGGACTTAATGTGTTGCATGTGAATGTTTTTTGTACATGTGTTTGTGTTGATGTGTAGTTTTTTTTTAGTTGGCATAATTATTTTTATTTGCATATTAATTTGTATAAAAGGTCAATGTTATATAGCTATGCTTCGCTGTAANTAGTTGGCATAATTATTTTTATTTGCATATTAATTTGTATAAAAGGTCAATGTTATATAGCTATGCTTCGCTGTAAAATTTTTGTCGAAAATAGTGTGATAAGTCACTAAGATGCAGTTTCAGTTAGCAAATTTTTTTGCAAATAAGTTATTTGATAATATAACATAAAAGTGTGCTTCAGTCATTAGAATTGATGTAAATAAGGGTTTAAATTACTTTTATTTTTGTCAGTACAGTACATTTTTTGTACTACTCAAATGAATGTTATATGTAATTCAGAGAAACTATATCTTCCATTGACTTTGCGTTTTCGTGTAGTTCGAATAAAATGTGTATGTCCAGGAAAATTATGTTATACAAAAAAATGTTTTGAGATAAACATTTTGTGTTATGTAACACAAAGCTAAACATCGCAAATTAAAATTTTTCTATAAAATTCAGTATCAGCATGATAAGCAGATTTGCCAGTCATTTATAATGGTGGGGTTCTTGTGCACCACCGTCTCCAACTAAGTGAAGGCTTTCATAGAACATGCATCTGTGGTAAGTACATGCTGTATCATTTTGAAACACCTTCCATTGAGGGAAAATGGGGGTAGAGTGCCCATGCAAGCTGCACAGTAGTCACTCCCAATGTTCCAGCGTTGGACCACTTCCCTGCCAATAGCACTATCGAAAACAATATGGATAGGATTTGTTAAATGAAAATACTGTTTATGTAAGTAGGTGCTTTGAGAAGTTTGTACACTTCCTGTAACTTAGTTTTAAAGCACCTAGAAAGTAGAAAAAATAGTCATGGTATCTTATTCATATAAAAGGATGGGTCTGTTGAAAATTCAAATGTAAATAAGTACATTCATCACTGTTGACCATGTGACTTGCTGGCAATTGGTGAATCAATGCTGTGGATATGCACAGAAGATAAAAATCTGTCTGCTTCATCTTTAGTGTATAATCTGTTCAGATGACAAATTTTTATATTTTTATTGAGTTGGTAGATTAAATTTTTACTCAGGTAAAGAAAAATTTTCTCACGTCTCAAAATTATGAACTACTTTGTGCATCAGTAAAAATAAATGTTGCATGCAGATTTTAAAATAAATAAAATAATAGGGGAGGATAAATTATTTTTTCGAGACGTATACGCNAATAAATGTTGCATGCAGATTTTAAAATAAATAAAATAATAGGGGAGGATAAATTATTTTTTCGAGACGTATACGCTTTAAATGGTGATGTGGAATAAAGTGTTCTCATACAAAATATACTCTAGTCTATGTCTGCAGTATATGTAAATGTGTGTGATTACAAAATTTTGATATTTGCATCTTTGAGTTGAGGCCAGGTTGTGGTGGATAGTATCAGCATACTTTCCATGTAAGGTGTTAAAAACAGTTTTCAAAGAGAAATGTGTGCTAAATGATAGGTAATTATGTGCTTACAAGTCTGTAACTCNAATAAATGTTGCATGCAGATTTTAAAATAAATAAAATAAT
This sequence comes from Clitarchus hookeri, assembly GCA_002778355.1. NCBI lineage: Eukaryota > Metazoa > Arthropoda > Insecta > Phasmatodea > Phasmatidae > Clitarchus > Clitarchus hookeri. The sequence continues at coordinate 337,895 of NQII01000321.1, read as the reverse complement.
AGGGGAGGATAAATTATTTTTTCGAGACGTATACGCCTTAAATGGTGATGTGGAATAAAGTGTTCTCATACAAAATATACTCTAGTCTATGTCTGCAGTATATGTAAATGTGTGTGATTACAAAATTTTGATATTTGCATCTTTGAGTTGAGGCCAGGTTATGGTGGATAGTATCAGCATACTTTCCATGTGAGGTGTTAAAAACAGTTTTCAAAGAGAAATGTGTGCTAAATGATAGGTAATTATGTGCTTACAAGTCTGTAACTCGCTGGAAATAAAGTCGAGTTTTGAAGTTTTGGTCTGTGCGTAANCGCTGGAAATAAAGTCGAGTTTTGAAGTTTTGGTCTGTGCGTAAAAGTGATGTCTTAAGTGCTGGGGTGAGAGTGAAATGAGTGTGTCAGTGAAGAATCGAGATCTTGAAACCCAATGAGGGTGAAGTGAGGTGAGTATGGAGGAGTGCCAATGAAGGGGCGGGGGAAACGGGAGATCTCCGAGAATATAGTTCATTTCATATAAGAAGGCCACATTCTGACAGTCAGTGAGTGGCAAATTGATGNCGGGAGATCTCCGAGAATATAGTTCATTTCATATAAGAAGGCCACATTCTGACAGTCAGTGAGTGGCAAATTGATGAATTCAAAACAAACAACGTGCCATTTACAAAATCCTGTATCAGCTGATGCACGAACGTTGTTTTCAATTATACTACTTGGCTATTCTGAGTGCACTGCCGACGCACATTAGACCAGCCGAAAATACGCGCAATAAGAAAGAGTTCCAAGGTTTAATTAATACATTATATTTTATGTGGTCATAAAACATGCTGTGATAACTAAGGGATGTGCAATTTCTTCTTAACAATGGTTTATTGATTCATGGTTACCATATCGGTATCGGTGCAATATATCGCTCCCAGAGAGTATTGGAAATTGGTGGCGATATATAACAAGTATTGTTTATATTGATATTATAAATATTGCATATTGCCAACATCGTACATTGCTAAATATTGCATATTGCCAACATCACGTTTTGATAACATTGTATTTCGCCATATTGCACAGCTGTAGTGACAACTGTGTCATTGACATAAGTGATGAGGGGTTACCAATTGGATCATTGCTGCTTCTGACAAAACTGTGATAGGTGAGGCAGCTATCTGTGTGGGGCTGTGTCATTGGCTGTTTCCTGTAAGACGCGTAACCAGAGAAGGAAGCTTGGAGCCTCAGAGCTGCAGTATAAGAGTTCTGTCCACTTACTAGGGATAACATTTTCAACCATAGTGATGTTTTTTGGACATAGTCAGCGGCCTAAGTTTTACCCTGTGTGCTTTTGCGCTCCAGAAGTTCTTGGGCTGGTTTTTGCTCATAGTGAGTTCAAAGATACTCCTTAAGCACCAGGATGAGAATTACACTCTGCAAGCACACCCCCCCCCCCC
>NQII01000321.1:323457-336452 GCA_002778355.1 Clitarchus hookeri | reverse complement strand
ATCCACCTTCAACTTCAATGAATCACAAATTATATACTGCCTTTCATTGCAGAGGTACATCTTGTAAAATACAGTAGAAACTGTATATAATGACCCCTCGCAGTTTCCAAAAATTAAGTCTTTATGGAAAGAAGGTTGCTATAAATATTTTGGGAAATTTTGGACCGATTTTCAGCCATCCTCTATAGCTGTATGTCAAAATTTGCAATATTTTACTTGAAGTCATGTTAAATTGTCTGTAAAGTGATAATTACATGATTTTTTTTAATTAAATATAAATTTGTTTTAATAGGCAAATGTCTTTTGAAAAAAATTATACCCAAGAGGCATATACTTGCCTCTCAGCATCCCCTTGTCTCCCAAAATGTTAAACATCAAGCAGTGCAAGGATTTACTGAGCATCATAAGTCCATGTTCAATTGTGTCTGGTGTAAAATCAACATGATTTTTGTATGAAATATTAATTAAATTTGATAGTTGGACGTCTTTAGAATAAATTGATACCACAGAAGTGTATCTGCGACCTCCCTGACGGCATGTCCACAAACACTAAGCATTTAAAGTTGTTGAATGGTAATAAAAACCTAAGAGAAATCCAAGTCAAGTCTTAATAACACAAGCAAAGTGAGAAGGCAAGCGAGTGAGAGCACACTGGCAGGACAAACACTTGATGGTAGTCGCATTGCACGCAGAAGCCTGAGAGGTGGAGGGTGCGTGGAGTCAATAGGTATTGGTATATAGTGAAGGTGGCCTAGGGGGTATCTATTTTAAGATACTCTCTATGGCCAGTACAGTGCTCACCAAGAAAAATGCAACACGCAGCAACCAAACAAATTTATTTTTTACGGTTTCTCAAAAATGAGTTGTTATAGAAGAAAGTAATAGCTTTAAATGGAGTTGACGTAGAGAGGTTCTACTAGTANACTTGATGGTAGTCGCATTGCACGCAGAAGCCTGAGAGGTGGAGGGTGCGTGGAGTCAATAGGTATTGGTATATAGCGAAGGTGGCCTAGGGGGTATCTATTTTAAGATACTCTCTATTGCCAGTACAGTGCTCACCAAGAAAAATGCAACATGCAGCAACCAAACAAATTTATTTTTTACAGTTTCTCAAAAATGAGTTGTTATAGAAGAAAGTAATAGCTTTAAATGGAGTTGACGTAGAGAGGTTCTACTAGTANAGTTTCTCAAAAATGAGTTGTTATAGAAGAAAGTAATAGCTTTAAATGGAGTTGACGTAGAGAGGTTCTACTAGTAACATAACTGCCCCACAAAAAATACTACTAATTAATTTTAAATACCATATTTATCCAAATATAAGGTGATGTTATTATTCCAATTATTTATTCAGAAAAGTTAAAGGTCATCTTATTTTTGCATACTAGAAATGTCAAGATCAATATTTTGGCTTGAGTAATAGCAAGTGATGATGGTCATTGTTTTTGACTATACATAAGTTATGTTACAGTACAACCAACGTAATAAAATATTTTTAAATATCAATACACTGTTTTTTTAGTTATAAACAAAACATAGGGATTGACAAAGAAATAGGTATTTGACTTTGGTTTTGATGCATTTGGAGTATTATACACTGCACTCTGTTAACTGCATAGAATTTGGTTACTAGAATTTTGTTGATGTTTTTGAGCATTGACAATGCTTTTTAATTTTTTCAACTTAATTGTCAAACTTTTGCTTTCCATATAATAAAGTTAACTTAATTTTTTGTTTATGGAATCAGCAGACGTGTTAAGTTAAACATTTATATAAGTGCTAAGATAAAAATCCTGCTAAATTAGAGATCCAAGTAATTTATGGNAGACGTGTTAAGTTAAACATTTATATAAGTGCTAAGATAAAAATCCTGCTAAATTAGAGATCCAAGTAATTTATGGGGAAATTACTTCTTCCTATAGACCAAAGCAAAAATTAGGAGGTGACCTTATTTGTTAAGGTTTTCCGAGTTTAGCATAAATACAGTAATGACTCCATTGCTTTACTTTACATGCAATTATTTTGTCACACGTCGGTTCTCAGTGTTCATGTGAAGAGGTGTGATTCTTTGAAGACTATACACTTGGTTGTAATTGTTACAGGAAAACAGATATTGTCGAATATGTGCTTTGTTGCATCTTAAAAAGTATCTCTAATGTAATTGAGGATTGCAAATAAAAAAAATTTTTTGTAGCACAATTTTTATTATATATCATTACAAAGCTGCAGTGTTACATATTGGGATTTAAAACACTGGAACACTAATTTTCCAGATGACAAACCTAGCCAACTAACCTACTGAGACAAGCTAATTTTGCTTGAAATTTGCTAAAAGTCAGTGTGATTGTTGATTGTATTTCCTGCTTTTTTTAAAGGACATAATTTATAATTTCACACTTGTGTGACACATTATTTTATAAGCTATTCTTATTCCCTCCTTAAAAAAAACATGAACTGAAAGAAAGAAAATTATTGCCACAGCAAGAACATACAATGCTACATAAAATATACTCTTATACCAGAGTTGCAGTATTTATTGGTGGTTTGGAAGCATTGCAAGTGTATTTAAAGGAATTTACTAGGACAGAGAATAAATTTATTTTGAAGACGTTTAAATGGTTACACTAGTTTTACTATGACCTTATTTGTTGGAAGTTTGTCAGTGAGCACATTTTAGTTGCTAGAAGCATCTCAACAGCTTTTCACTCCTTTGCAGCTATTCTTGTGTGTTGCTTTATGTTCTGTTAGAGCCGTGTATGGTATTTTCACAGTGCTTGGCCGTCATTTAGAGCCGTGGAAACAATGTCCATGTATTCCAAAGTAATGCAGCAATGTGAACAACTAGCTTGCCATTTCTGATATTTGTACACAAGAAGACCTTATAATAAACATATAATTTTTATTACTTTCTGTCGCCTAATTTAATGATTTATGTTACTGCATTAATTAACACAAATGGGATATATTGCACAAATTTGTCAGCGTACAAATTATAGTAGTTGATAATTAATAATGTAAGTAGTACTAATGAAAATGGGTGGTTATGTTCTTCCTTAAACTGAAAGTATGGTTTTAAATACATGTTAGTACAAAATGTGTAATTATTTTTAAAAAAATGTGTACTATAAAAATTGTAAAGTACTGCTAGCGTAAGTGGAGGAAAAAATGTTTCGATTCAGTAGATGTAAGTATTTAGTAGACATAGGAAAATTGCAGTACGCTCTTTTTTATTAATGTAGTACATAATTAATTTAATTTANTGTAAGTATTTAGTAGACATAGGAAAATTGCAGTACGCTCTTTTTTATTAATGTAGTACATAATTAATTTAATTTAAAGCCCATGCAGTGTGCTGTATCACGACATTTCACAAATTTTTGGGTGTCTTTAGAGAATTGTGTCCTGTTTTAAGNAAGCCCATGCAGTGTGCTGTATCACGACATTTCACAAATTTTTGGGTGTCTTTAGAGAATTGTGTCCTGTTTTAAGGTGAGTAACATCTAAAGATCATAACAGTAATTTGAACTCTGTAGCGCTCTGCTCATTTCTTATCTACATTTAATAATGTATGTAATTTGTGGATAAGCCATTGAAAGAGTAGCCGACCTCCCGTCGCGTAGTTAGTTGGTGTGCCACCAGTATGCAGTGTGAGAGGTTCTGGGTTTGAATCCCAGGTAAGGCATGGGTGTTAGCTTAAATTAGATGACAAGTTCGTTTGTAAACCGTCCCCTGATAAGCCTCCAGGCATTACACCAGGGGACGTTAATAAGCTCTTTCCTATTCCAATTGAAAGAATTCTTCACAGCAACTTCAATTTCATCTACAATAATTATCCAGTGATACATTGGTTGAAGAAAACAGTATTGTGTCTTGTTTACATCCAAAACACATTATTCTTCAAGTAGCCATTGTTTGACATACTGGTGCATACCCCATATTTACTTAATTGTAGTCTGTTTCATTTAAGGTTTTAGATTTTAATAAATTTTATGAAATAAATTCCATTTGAGCAAATATAGTGTTTATCCTGGTGCCATGTGCTTTCCACCTGACAGACAAAACATATCAACACCATGTGATTTTTAGTGCAATTTTAAAACTTTAATTAAGGTATTTTTATCCCTCAGATATATTACTATTTATGTTCACTACTGGTATNTTAGTGCAATTTTAAAACTTTAATTAAGGTATTTTTATCCCTCAGATATATTACTATTTATGTTCACTACTGGTATTTACAGTACATCATACTGATGCCAATACCCTCAATGTGGAAGAATGAAGGTGTACTGGCGCAGTATCCGTCTAGAGACTAGGGAAACTGAGTCTTCTTAACAAGGATTTTAAGGGGGCCGTATGGGCCGACGCGGTTGCACCCTGGGGCCGTCTGGCCCTANTTTTAAGGGGGCCGTATGGGCCGACGCGGTTGCACCCTGGGGCCGTCTGGCCCTAGCTCACCAGAGCGCAGAGCTGGGCACAGGGGGTTATGCTATCACTTTTATGGCCTGCCTGGTGATTAGGCATTTAGGAATAGCTGTGAGTACACAGCTATGCACTGTCAGTGATATGTTAAGTTCAGAGGATAAAAATAAACAAAAGAAGAACAGAGAATTACGATTTAGTGGATTCAGTGGATGTCCTGGAGGTGCAGGCACGACCGTAAAGGCAGTTTAAAATAACGTAGCAGCGTGGGGGAGGACAGGTTCTGGCGTGGTCTGTCCAGGAAGGAATCTACTCTTCCTGGGGTTGGTGCCTTGGTGTAAACCCCTGCTGGAGTCCTATCGATCAATCGGCACCGCAGAGAGCGCTTCACGATGGACGGTGCTCGGACCTATAGCGACTTGGGGAGAGCGGGCCTCCTGATCCCCCGCGGTGAGAAGTTGAGTGACCAGCTACAGACCTCAACTGCCCCTCTGGATCCACAGCGTTCCCCATGGCTCTCAGTAAGCGGCATGACCAGTGTCGTAGTGACTTCATTTGTTTGTTCTCCTCAAGCCTCAGGAGCCTCTGAGAATGGTTCTCTTTCCCCTTGCCACAGTTGTGCTAGAGAGCAGTGTGACACTAGACTAGCACTAGACATCAAACACTGATAAGAGGTGGGAGCACCTTTCAGTCGGGACTTGGTTCGAAACTTATCACGGCAATCATGCGTGCACCGAGAAGTAGTTTAGTAGATATGCACACAGAAGGCAAAGCGGGTAAAGGAGGCGAAAGAGAAAGAGAATGAATGGATCAAAAAGAGGTTAACTGGTAGATATATGTTTTATCCTGTCAACAGGAGTTTACAAGACATATATCTCCAACATGTACCCGTAAACGTCTGATGGACGAAGGACCAAGTTTGCCAAACTGTTTGCCACAGGGTGGCAACGAGATGTCGGTTGAGTTCAGGGCGAGAGCGACCCCGGTAAAACTACGCCTGGTGCAGACGAGACACGTGGCCAACACTCGAAGCAAGAAGACTCTACGACAAGAGCTTCGGCCTAGTGTGTTAAGAAACACAAGTTCTGACAATAGTAATGTAATACGGCTAAGTTTCACTGTTACTGCTGAAGGCAAGCGGTACGGCAAGCGTGGTGAGGTAGCGAGAGTTGCAGCTATAGAGCTGATGGGAACTGCTCTGTCTGGAGTGCGTGCAAAGGAATAAATACCCTTGAGAGACATGGCGGGCCAGGGGTGGCTGGAGCAGGCCGCATGGAGGGGGAAACCTCCCCTGATAGGCGCTGAGCGTGCAATTTTGGTGCGTTCCGGCCAGGGCAAGGCAAGCAAGGGTGTGGGTCCACCCACTCAGACTGGAGCGCGCCATCGTGCGGATTACCGACCTCTCAGGCAGAAAGGGGTTGACTTGCTTGTAAATAGGAACGGTACAGAGGCTAAATGAGCGGTGGCGTTCGGCGCTACGGTACACTAGAGGGAGGACCAGAGGCTGAGGCTGAGGCTGGGATATGTATCCGACAGCGCTCGTGGTGCGTCAATACTCTTAACAAATTATATCAAATTATTACATCAAGCTGCTCAGACGTAGATTGTGAAAATAATATTACTTAAAAGAACTTTAGAAAATTTACATCACTGCAACAGGAAGAAGCTAGTTAAGTTTTATTGTTTGCTCATATGAAAATGTTCTTTGACAAGTTGCACCTTTCATCCACCATGCAGAAGTAATATACAGTATCATAATACTGCTTTTAAAATAAATACTGAATATGGNTTTATTGTTTGCTCATATGAAAATGTTCTTTGACAAGTTGCACCTTTCATCCACCATGCAGAAGTAATATACAGTATAATAATACTGCTTTTAAAATAAATACTGCATATGGTTTTTTTTTTTTCCAGGTGGTAATATATCCACTGTATTATTAAAAAGTAAGTTCTTCTCTCAAATACTTCTATATTATCACAGTGCATTTAAGATGTATTATTGGCAGTGGTAAAACGACACTAACTTAGGATGATGCCCACCTTTTGGCGCTGTCCTACAGGGTTGGGGCAAGCCTTTAGGCACCTCTCTTAAGACTTTTTTTTTTTTTTTTTTTTTTATAAATTTTATTTTGGTGCAATGAAAACCTAAATTGCATGCTGCATAAAATATAGAAGAAAGTTTAAAACCCAGAAGCAAAGATGCATGAAGGTGTCAGAAATACATTGTAACTAACCATTCATTATCAGTACATCTCTGTGAACAACACGTAGGTTACCCCGGCTTTCATTCTGGTGCCCTATACTAAGTGTAGGGAGGGGAAATGTATACCTTGCCCCCACCCCTCCCAAGATACCTCACTGCTTATTAGTATCAAAATTTGACTTTTCAATAATAGTTAAAATGTATTTAAATCAAAATTGAATTTTTGTTTCAACTCCGACATCTTACGTATATTGAAATAGTTGTGCCAATTATAGGTTCTTTTCTTTCAACCTTAAAAAAGTGTAACCTGTGTAGTGTAGTGTAGTGTGGTGTAGTGTGCAGCAACCCGTCTCTTGCCCCAGTTTTCACTCTTGATGCAGCTACACAGGCAGGTTTGAAAGAAACTACTTTTGTGTATTTTGCTGCACAATTGTGAGTGTACAAATGAATTAAATAATTTTGCTTTGATTAGGATGCAATTTTATTATTCATAAATCCTGTCATTAGTCTCTGATCTGCAATATCATGTCTGCAGGATTTGACATTCCTCACAAATATAACCCCTAGAATTTTGTGTTTGACGTAAAATAATCCCCAAAGTGTCTTTAAGTAAATTTGAAATAAGCTCATGCTAATTTCTGGTAGTATAACATCAAAACATATAACATGGAACATTGAAGGTTACATTAACTGTATCTTCCTTTCAAATATGTTTTTATTTCTTGTTTTCACGAATTAAATCCTTTAAACCAAAAATTACAATAATGTTACAAACTTTCATCTCATTATGAAAACAAACCTTCCTCAATTAATCAATAAACAAGTGGCAAATTAAAATTTGCGCATTTTTATTCATTCTTCACCATTTATTCCCCCTCAAAAGCTGGTTTAATTTTATGCTACACAAACTTGACTATGTAGCTACACAGGGTTGAAAAACCCTCAGTCATTTCTGTTGCCTTGGCAACACATTCAGTTCAAAGAAACAAAGTTTTTGTAGTTTTACTTGCCTGTGTAGCCTGCGTAGTTGAAATGAACCTTGTGTTACAGCAAACTGTACACTCAAGCATGACAGTGATGGAAAACTGTGGAGGATTGCTTAATTTATCACAACTCACAAATTTATGATAACATCTGTCAGTTTGAATGTTAATACTACAGTGCGGTTTTCAATAAAATGTTTTTCACATAAAAATATTTTTTTAAATGTTGCTGTGTTTTTTAAAATATTTGATAAATATCAAGTCTCAGCACTGATACAAATACGTACCTATGTTGGTTGTCTTAATGACAACCTTAAATGTAAACACAAAATGTACTTCTGAAAATTTCCTTGTACCTGAAAGATGAAAGTAATTGTACATCATTGACCCAAAAGACAATTATGTATTTCAAAGTTTCAAAAAGAAAAAAGCAAGCATGCAGAAAAGTGAAATTTGAAGGTTGTATACATTTAAAACAACAGTTTTATTTCTTTTATAGCGCACATGTTGGACACCTGTTACCACTGCTGCTTGTCGCAGTGCTGGTACAAAAATTGTTTAAATCTTTCTTTGCATGGTTAGTCTAACAACTTTCCAGGAAAACACATTAGTTACTTCTGTAGCAACAATACAAAATGATTTTTTTTCCTCCTTCACATACTCAAAATAGTGCTTTACTTATTTCTTACAATAAATACATACACGTGTTGTATCTGTCATAGTCATTACAGATGCCAGTTAGAAAGCTAAACAGCAGTCATTTCATGTAATAAAATTATATGCGTTAGTTAAGTTGCATTTTGTTTGAAATACATGTTACTGTTTCAGCAAACAGTTCAGTTGGTTTTACAGGAATATCAGCTGGTTTGTGACCACATAAAGTCAGCTGTAGCCATAATACTTCCACTAACTCTTTCCTTGTCAGTGTATTTTATTGTGGTCTGTTGTGCATCGAGATGGTTGTCAGAATTGCTAACATTATTTCATCTTGACTCATTCTCGTATCATAAAGACAAGCTTTAGAACATAGGACGTTGGTTTCATTTACGACATGTTACCACACGCCTAAATGTCGGAAACGTGCAATCTTTTGCGAGTCAGAATATATGTAGCTGTCTTTATCTTGTACAGTATAGGGGTCGTAGTTGGAATTTGTTCTGTGTTCATGCAAGGTGGCAGTATGAAGAGTTAAAGTTTTTTATTGGAAGTTAAAAATCTAGGTTTTGGAATATTTGTTCTGTAATTTTACTTTGGGTAGTTAGTGGGTTTATTTTCCCTCCCGTATATTACAAATTTGTTTTTCAATGCCAAAGCGCACCTTGAAAATTGTAAAACCGCTACAAATGTTAATTGTCTTTTCAAAGTTTACAAATTAAACTTTGCCAATCAATTTAGCGTTTATAAATTCATTGTATTGCAGTGCGTCCTGGCAGTTACAAACCTTCTCATGAATATTTTTGTTTNTTTTGGAATATTTGTTCTGTAATTTTACTTTGGGTAGTTAGTGGGTTTATTTTCCCTCCCGTATATTACAAATTTGCTTTTCAATGCCAAAGCGCACCTTGAAAATTGTAAAACCGCTACAAATGTTAATTGTCTTTTCAAAGTTTACAAATTAAACTTTGCCAATAAATTTAGCGTTTATAAATTCATTGTATTGCAGTGCGTCCTGGCAGTTACAAACCTTCTCATGAATATTTTTGTTTNCAATTTAGCGTTTATAAATTCATTGTATTGCAGTGCGTCCTGGCAGTTACAAACCTTCTCATGAATATTTTTGTTTGAACTCATTTTTGAAACAAAAATTGTACTTTGTGCCCTTGTTGATTTCTGTATTTTTTTTTAGTGTGGAGTGTTTCCATCCAATTAGAAAATAATTTGGAATCTTTATAAATTTTGCCATAATATTAAAATCATGTAACAGCAGCTTTGGAAATTAGGTGAACGTATAATTGTCACATATACTGTAGTACTTTGGTCCCAACACATTTTTGATATGTAAAGGAATCTCTGATAAAAACTGTCTACATCATGAATTAATCTTGTCGTTATCTAATCCTAATTTTATGAGTGACAAACTTGAAAAGTATAGGTACCTAATTTTTTTAATGTAGGGGATAATTATTAAAATATGTGTGTATTTATTATTATTATTTTTTTTGTGATTTTTAATTAAGCGGTATACTTTTGTAAATACAAGTTCCTTTCAAAAGTGTTATCTGAATTATGAGTTATGAGAAATTTTTTTTAAATGCTGCATACCTTGTAGCAGGAATAACTGTTAAGAGATATAGTTGTACATAAATTATAATACATACAGATGGCTAGATATTGTTTAAAGATTAGACTAGAAATTATTTAAGGTACTGTAGTTAATATGGCACTGTAAACACACCTTTTGTAAATGTAACTCTCCTTTTCGTGTAGTTATGTAAGGTAGTCTGTGATTTATTTTATGTACCAGTATGTGCTTAATAAAAAATAGGAGCTCATCTTTCTCTTAGACATTGAAGCACCATACTAGCACTGTATTTTTCATCTGTTCACTATTTTTACTTGTGAAACCGACTTGGTAGGTGTAAATTGCTTTATATTTGTAGTTTATGTATTGATTTATGTATATCTCTGTTGGTTGGTGTGAATTTTTTTTGTACAAATAAAGTGTAGTTAAATGTGCTCATTTGTGTATTTCTTTTTGCACACACATTCCGTTGTATTATCTGAACGTTAATCTTTTTTACAAGTTAACATAATAGGCATTCATTTTGCAGTTTGGCGTAAAAGTTGGCCACATTTGCTCTAAACGAAAATAACATCAGACTGTGGCAAAAATATGGGAAATAATGTATTTTATGCTGTAAAATTAAATGCAACAAAAATGCAGTGATAGCTTTCATCCAGACCATGAGAAGATACTCACCAGTATATTTTGAAAACCAGAACGTACTTTTTGATAAACTGGTTTCATAAAACATTTTTTTCTTTATTTTTATGGTTTATGTCCAGACATACCCACCAACATATGACTAAGTATTGTATGACAAATGTGCCTTTGTTTTGGAGGAACAGTGGTACTGCAGTATTTAAGTTTCGTTTAATGAATTATGGGTTGCTGGCCATATTTGAAGTTAACATTTCAAGGTACAACTTGGTTATTTATTCTTTCTTTGTGGTTAGTATTGTAATGATCTTGGCAGTGAACATACTGCAGTAAAAGTTGTGCGTTAGGTAAAGGAGTAAAACAGTGTGTTGTCCCAGCATTAAGCTGGTCAAACTCAGCAGCAACCAGTGTGCTTGTGTTTTGTGCCAACCTATGCTGGTGCCAGAATTATCTGACACAAAAATAGTGTGGCTAAGAAGTTTCAGTATTGGAAAAATATTTTTTAACATTCTGTACAGAGTTGTTCCAATACTATAATTTTCGGAATTGTGGCTGTACTAGAAAGCCACTTACAGATAATACAGCATCTGTTATTACTTTTGTTTTTTTCTTTCATGCTGCCAAGTATCTGCAGTAAGAAAATGCAAATGCAAGAAATTCAGTCTTCTGTCACATTAAATTGTTAGGAGTTTGGTAATGCTTGTACATTGGTATACCAATTCAGTTATTTTACTTGCATTATTTTAACTAGTCTCATCTCACATTTTATGCAGAGTTCAATTACACACTAGAAAAATCTTATTTTGTAAGCGATAAGCGAGACTCGAAAAATCGAGTCGAGTCGAACTAACAAAGATTGACTCTATCACCATCTGATTCTGGCCTTCCTCCACTTAACAACAAACAAGGAAATATGGTTCACTTAATGTATCTCTGCTCATTTCCCAACTTACCCCCAGTTCATCTCTCGGGTTGATTTCCAGTGAAGTCAAAACAAGACACCTATTATTTCATAATCACATAAGCCCAGCAGTGTCCCAGATGTTACGCGAGATATGGAGCATGCAAGGGACTTTAACTGCTGAGATGTAATTTTTCCCCATTATTCTTATGCTCTTGTCAGTATAGTTTTCTATTTAATGTTCTTATGGCATTCACCCAAACGTTTTTTTTTTAACAGTACATATATTTTTAGTGTGTTCTTGTTTCAGAGAAACTGCTCTGTATATAAAAATTTTAATTTTGTATTTAAAATAAAACTGGAGTAATATTACATAAATAGTTGATTACTAAACAGTGGAATTGCTGTATTGTTTGTTATTTTTCAATTTAGTAAAAAAAAAAGTTTTTGATAAAAAAAATTGCAGCTGTTCCCACAAATATACGTTTGAAAACTATATATTGAGCAGTTGCGGATGGTAAATGTTTTCACACTGGTGAGAAACATTACCACAAATTATACTAATTATGTCAAGATTGAGCAGTAAATATATTTAGCTGAAATATTCTTCGTAGCTGCTTGCTTGCAAAGTGTAACGTAATTCAGTGTTGTACAAATAGAAATGTGGGCCTGCTGCAACAGTTAATTTTTTGTTGCATTGTGTTTGGTCAGTCACTGCACAATGTATTTTTTATTTTATTTTGTATGTCTTGTTTTTTTTTTTTTTCTGTAGCTTTTTTATTTTCAGTACCTTGCATATTGTTAGCAGTGTATGCTCGCTCTCTTGTGTTGAATTCAATGGAGACGTGAGAAATTTCCCAGCAGTACTGAATGGTAAGTACGTATCAACCTTATTTCATCTTGAAAGTAACCTGTTAGCTGCATGTGCTTCTTTTTACCTGTTGCATGTTTGCATGAGCAGTTGGTTTGTGTGCTGCAGTGTGTGTAGGTGAACTTCCAGTTGTTGAGTAATAGCAGTATAGTGTAAAACTGCTTGCAATATGCGATATGAAAACAGTACCGAGATTCTTTTGGTATTTTTCCATATACGCTAATGCTACACACACTTGAGACCATGCATGTTTTACTAAACAATTAATCATCATTATCTTTCACATTTTCCACCCATTGGCCAGGTCTGCCTGGAAAATTTGCCTTTCCCAGCTTATTTGATTTCTTTATCACACTTTATCGTGCACCTTCACCCAGTCAACTCCCCTCTCGTCCATACTTCTCTTCGCGCCCTTCAGCCGATTCTTTTCAAGTTTGCCATTCCAGTATTATCTTTAGTAACCTCTCCTTGTTGATTTTCACCCACTTGCCCATACCACCATAATCTAGTTCTTTCTATCGTGTCTTTGATGGANTGTGATTTATTTATCACACTTTATCGTGCACCTTCACCCAGTCAACTCCCCTCTCTTCCATACTTCTCTTTGCGCCCTTCAGCCGATTCTTTTCAAGTTTGCCATTCCAGTATTATCTTTAGTAACCTCCCCTTGTTGATTTTCACCCACTTGCCCATACCACCATAATCTAGTTCTTTCTATCGTGTCTTTGATGGAG
>NQII01000321.1:303800-323308 GCA_002778355.1 Clitarchus hookeri | reverse complement strand
CCTCACTAACCTCTTTACCCTTGCGTTAGAAACTGCTTGGTAACTTCATTTCACTTGCCTGTTTTCTGATGACATTTCTCTTCATCGCCCATGTTTCTGCTCCATGTAATACTCTTAATGTAGACTCTTATTACACTATCTACCTCACTTTTGGCCATCTGTGGTACTTATTTCCATACCTATGAACTTACAGTTTTAATGGAACGCCTCTGCTTGCCTTCCATTATTACAAGTCACTCTTTCATATCCTTAATTTTTCTCGACCACATTTCCAAGATATTTAAAACCTTATTATATCCTTTTAAAGTGTTCTCCTCCTTATTTCTCAACAAAGCTCATGGCAGTAATGGAAAAAATAAAATTTTTGGAAGTACCAACATCTGCATTAGTTTCTGGTAAACTTGCATTTCAAATGTAAAATTTACCAACCTCCTGCCGTGTTATCATAATTATTTTGAGTAAAAAAGTTTGAATTGAGTTTGTTTTGGAAATAATCGGAAGTGTGTGAAACAGCTAGGCAGTAATGTGTATCATATTTTTTAAGACTTTGTTTGTCTACAAGCAGTATAGTGTAGTACTTTTTAAGAAATGTTATCCCATCTTATTTTGTAAATTNATTTTGAGTAAAAAAGTTTGAATTGAGTTTGTTTTGGAAATAATCGGAAGTGTGTGAAACAGCTAGGCAGTAATGTGCATCATATTTTTTAAGACTTTGTTTGTCTACAAGCAGTATAGTCTAGTACTTTTTAAAAAATGTTATCCCATCTTATTTTGTAAATTGCTGTCGGGGAAGGTGTGTTCACAATTCACAAAGATGACAGCAGTGCCATAAGTTTTGTGAGTACTGATGGGACTTACTTTATTGGTGCTGATTTTCTCGGAATATTCAGGCTATTAATAAATGGTTATTCCATTGTTTAATGATAGAGATAGTCTTTCAAATAATCGTTCATTCACAGAAGCATTACAAGTTTTTGGAATGATTGGTTGTAAATCAGCCACTGCCTTTAAAACTGGTCGATCTTCACATGTTGTTTGAATCAGACAAAAATATTTTTCTGTTCCATGATAATTGTTGCAATTTTTCCTAGTGTTGTCGCATGGGAGATGATTGGCACACAACAGGTATATTGGCACATTCTCAATTTTTATTACTGTTGTAGAGGGGAGGCAGACAGATCAGGAAACCTTGCAAGTCATGGCAGTTCTGGAAGATGCGAAGTGTATGTAGGGGGTCATTTGATCATGCCCAAACACAGCGTATGACACACACATACAGTACAAAGTTGTGTGGAATTTCCTAGACTTTTTGTTTGGTAGATCTCCTCTCCAATATTAAATGAGACTTACTCATAGAAGGTTGCATTCCACATCATGATACCACTAGTTTTGTCAGTATAGCGAAACCTGATTGATTAAAATCTGTTTAATACAAAGTTGTATTTTTTTTTTCCCCTGTTGGTGCAAGATAGAGGATTTAATGTTAATTTATATGTTTAGTAAAAATATTTATGGTTTATTACAATGTAATGTCAAGTGCACTGGTAAATTAAAGTCAAGCTGGTGATACGAACCTCGTAGTTTCAAGTACCGTATGCTAATCACAGAGTTGAATTTTTAATTTTTTTATAATTATTGCAAAAACCTGTTAATACAAACCTCATTACAAACTGCAAAAATCCAGGTCCCTTGAAGTTCGTATTAAAGAATTTTCACTGTATTATTTAGTGTTCATCCACTCCAAGTATAAGTAGATTGTTTTTGTACGCATGCCAGATCCTTTAGAGATTCACTTTGCTGCCATTGTTTAGATCTTTCATCCGGCTTTTCAGGGTGGGACAGAAAGTGGTGAACATTTAATTGTTTCCGTGTATGGGATGTGATCATTTAGGTATCGACTACTAAGCTGTCACATGAAAAAATTCTATTAATTAGTAAATAAACATTTTGCAGAGACAGAGCTCTCAGAAGGGCTATGTTGAACATTGCACTGCCGAAACAGGTGTTGTGGTGCAGGGAATCATCTCCCAACAGTCTACTGTGTCTCTCTGGGCCCAATGATCTTCACTGAGGGTAACAGATTCGTAACCATGCCACTGCTCTACGCTATGACTGGTCATAACACTAATCACTTAACACAGAGCCTACAGTTCATTGGTTGTGATAGTGAAACAGATTCTTCACCAGCTTAAATTCAACAAGCATAAAATTTCTTATTTGCAACACCAGAAACCATAAAATTAATATGAGAATGTAAGGGTTAACACCCTCTGATCTTTCGCAGATTGAATGTGTCATAGGACATTCTGGGGTGCCAGCTTTGCCAACCCAAATGGGAATTTGCATGTACCTTATGTACAATCAGTGTGGTAATTGTGCATAAAATAACTTAGAATGCTTATTTGTATCATTTACGGGTCTATGGGTCTTCAGTGACTTTCTTAATTTTTTGGACCCAAACTTCATCTATTATGATTCTGGTTTCATACATTTAACTCTCATACCCATTTTCAATAAGACATGTGCACTAGAGCAGTGGAGTGCCTTTTAGTGCGTAGTCAATAAAAGGAACTCACACTATCATTTTAACTAACAATAAATCTCTATTGAACTTGTACTATAATTATTAAATAAACACAAAAAATATTTCAGTACCATAATATTTTTTTTTAAGATTACTGGCTGTATTCGTAACCCATATCTCCAATTGTGACCATGTCACAAGTGAAGATTAAGAAGGAATTCCTTCAAATAAATNTAATCGGGTCCCTGAAAGTAGATCTTTAGCAGGGCTTCAGAAAATCTTGAAGTTACCGTGAATACATTATACTAAGCTGTCACATGAAAAAATTCTATTAATTAGTAAATAAACATTTTGCAGAGACAGAGCTCTCAGAAGGGTTATGTTGAACATTGCACTGCCGAAACAGGTGTTGTGGTGCAGGGAATCATCTCCCAACAGTGTACTGTGTCTCTCGGGGCCCAATGATCTTCACTGAGGGTAACAGATTCGTAACCATGCCACTGCTCTACGCTATGACTGGTCATAACACTAATCACTTAACACAGAGCCTACAGTTCATTGGTTGTGATAGTGAAACAGATTCTTCACCAGCTTAAATTCAACAAGCATAAAATTTCTTATTTGCAACACCAGAAACCATAAAATTAATATGAGAATGTAAGGGTTAACACCCTCTGATCTTTCGCAGATTGAATGTGTCATAGGACATTCTGGGGTGCCAGCTTTGCCAACCCAAATGGGAATTTGCATGTACCTTATGTACAATCAGTGTGGTAATTGTGCATAAAATAACTTAGAATGCTTATTTGTATCATTTACGGGTCTATGGGTCTTCAGTGACTTTCTTAATTTTTTGGACCCAAACTTCATCTATTATGATTCTGGTTTCATACATTTAACTCTCATACCCATTTTCAATAAGACATGTGCACTAGAGCAGTGGAGTGCCTTTTAGTGCATAGTCAATAAAAGGAACTCACACTATCATTTTAACTAACAATAAATCTCTATTGAACTTGTACTATAATTATTAAATAAACACAAAAAATATTTCAGTACCATAATATTTTTTTTTAAGATTACTGACTGTATTCGTAACCCATATCTCCAATTGTGACCATGTCACAAGTGAAGATTAAGAAGGAATTCCTTCAAATAAATTCATGTATTCTACTGATAAAATAATCTGCAATCTTTACATCTGCCGATAGCAAAGTATGTATACCTTTACATAATAAAGATTTTATGCTAAAAAAAATTTGCATGCCACTAGCCTTAACAATTTTCTGTTTGGTAAAATATTTATTAAAAAGTGGGAAGGCCTGTTTGTGTGTCATGTTTGGTCTCCAGGTTTGGATTAGTTTATCACACACTCAACATGTTTCGTAGTTACAACTTTAGCGATTGCTTAAAGCAGTAATTTTACAATTGCTTGTTATGCCAAAGAAAGTTGAATATTGTACAGTGGGTATGTTGTTGCAAGAAATTTATGCATATAGTCCATTCACGGTTACTTCTAATATTTCTGTAGCCCTGCTAAAGTTCTACTTTCAGGGTATTCCTCCACCTCATGCAAACAGTGTTTAACTATGTCTATAAAATTTCACCAAAATGACACCACATTGTATTTGTGTGCTCTCAGTTTAATAATATTTTGCATCAGAACTGCTTCAGACAAGGCATTTCCA
Source organism: Clitarchus hookeri (assembly GCA_002778355.1). NCBI lineage: Eukaryota > Metazoa > Arthropoda > Insecta > Phasmatodea > Phasmatidae > Clitarchus > Clitarchus hookeri. Next base: position 319,096 of record NQII01000321.1, on the reverse strand, counting down.
ACACGTCTATTTTCTGTCTGTTTTATTTAGTATTAATTACGAATTAAATAATATAACTTACAGATTAAATATATGTAAAAGTTCAATTTGACCATAAATAAGTACTTTAATGTTAACAGAAATATAAAACGCTTGTGATGCGTGAGATACAGTACTACGAAACAACCAAACTCATCATACATGGGTTGATTTTTCAAAGCTTTGATTCGAAAAGTGTGAATGTACCGTGAATTTACTATAATTGACTTGTACAAGGACTGGCAGATTTTGTGCAGTAGCTGTCAATGCTTTTTTAATTTTTCTTAATTGCTCAGTTATTTCATGGGTTAATGTGTTTTGTGAAATGGGAATTTAACATTTTCAATTTTAAGAAATCTTTGGAAAATAATTGTAATTGTAGCATTTGCTTCATACTAATTAAGAGTCTTTTTGCAAATTTAGAAAATTTTTGGGTTTTTCATGGACTGTACCCGTAATTTGATTGAAAAACATATTTAATAAACAAGTAGGTGGTGGTGTCTTGTGTTCTAGAAGAAGAAGAAAAAATTGGCCTTGGGTTTTATTTGTACTCTCATTAATTTAGATATAACTGCTTGTGGTGTCTTCCATTTGTGCTTGTTACTTATAATCTGTAACAAGTATTTCTGTTTATTATTGTAGTCTCATACTAATAACATTACTTCATATGTTAACCCATTGCATTTCAGATGTAGTAATTAAGTGTTTTAATAGAGTTCTACTAATTATTATTGCAATACAATAGTAATTCCAACATGCTTCAGGAACTAAAATGGTATAAGAAAATTTGCAGTTTGTGATACTAACATTGTGAATATTTAATATATTAACAATTTAATTTTTTAACTTTATTTTTTATAATTCTTTTTTTGAATGACAGTACATAGCTATTGTCTTATCTATAATAGATGACAGCTTACAAACTACATACTTGTTCACCACTCTGTAAGCTAGTTTAATTAATTGGTCTTTGCAATTTGTATACATTTTTCTGTCTCCTGAAGTATTGTTTTTCTAAGTTATTTAAAATTTAATGATAATATGGATTCTAAAGGTTCTTTGTGCAGGTCTCTTTGCTCAGCCTGTTTTTACTCATAGTTTGACTTTCCTGTCCCAAGGGTCACACTGCTTGACTCAGTTCTAGAAAAAATATAGCCTTTTAGCGATCAGGTATTAACAGTTGGCAGTTCTGAACAGGCTACTGGTATGTGCAATGCAGGGCTTTCATGTCCAGGTGGGCTTTCAGCCACTTCTGGATCCACTGGGTGTTNTAGGCTACTGGTATGTGCAATGCAGGGCTTTCATGTCCAGGTGGGCTTTCAGCCACTTCTGGATCCACTGGGTGTTAGGATAAAAGTACAAAGTGGCAGTTGTGATTCAGCGCATTGACTTAGATTGCATTTAATAATATCTTACTGTTACATATCTAATTTGTGAGAAATTCAACTTTCCCAGGAATACATATCGTAGTCTTGGGAGGGCCCATTGTAGTGCTGCCTCATGACTAGATAGGCACTTAAATTTTTGCTAGGGATCCTCCTAAAGGCAGGTGAGGTGTAACTTTATGAGAGATGGATGCCAATAGGTGGATGGGACTTCTACCTCTGGCGACCTTGGATCTTTCGTCAGGGCTCGGCAGTAGTGGGAATCTTGTGCTGTTAGTACATGAATGTCGGCCAATATGCCAACAGATCAAAAGGTAAAAGAAATATTGCGCATGCCAAACATGGGACAACAGACCCAAATAATGACATTGGGTTAATATGCAAGTAAACCAAGATTTTAACTGAGGTTATGTTGTTTTGAAAGTATTCAAATTACACGAGTTTGACATTGTATGAAAAACCAATACAGTTATGTTTATACATAGGTATTGCCCACATACAACTGCCAACACTAGGTAAAGAAGGAACATGAGGTTATTACTCATTAATTGCAAGTAGGTCAAATAATTATGAATTATGATTATGCATAGGCTGCAACCAACGTCATATTGTACTTAAGGTCCCAATTAAACTGCACAATTACTTTAACACATTGTAAACAGAGAACTGAAATTCTTAAGATATAAAAACATAATGAATACATAACACAAATGCCCGAAGACCGGCTTAGACAAAAACAGGCATAAAAGTGCTGCGAAGCAGCCAGGCAAGCATGGAGTCAAAATGGGCGAGTTTCACAACTGTGGTAAACACGCATGCAGACTCCCAAAAGTCAGGAAACATGACTGAACCATCGGTTGCAAGTGCCGCATGGTGAAACAGGGTAATTACTTTTCAATAATAATTTGTGACATAATCAATCGACATGGCTGAAGGCCCAATTTACATGACAGACTAAAACTGCTGGGGCAACCAGAAGTGTTAACCCTCAGTCACAGAATTTTCATGGTAGGTAGGCCAAAACAGAAGTTATAAAAACGCTACACAATACGTACTACCTGACTAAACATCCAATGGCACCTGCCTCGCTAAGGAGTTACCTCACACAACAGATAAATAAGCAGTTAGACAACTATGTGCTGGTCCATAGAGCTAGCGAAGAGTCAACAATGCCTCGATGTGGACACGATCACTGGCCAGACTATCATGCCACCGCACAGGCACAACAGGAGAGCGAGAGGGGAGGGAGTGCCTGGGGTAACAGTCGCTACTCGGGGACGCACAGTTTAAACTCGGATGGGAATTTCAAACAGTTCTCATTGTCACGAAATTACAGTTCAATCTGTAGGAGTAGGCGGGATACCCTACCAGCATAATGAGTAAACAGATTTGCCCCTGTGCATTAGAGTACGTACAATTTACTGAGCTTACTGATGCTTCTCGTTTTTATCNATGAGTAAACAGATTTGCCCCTGTGCATTAGAGTACGTACAATTTACTGAGCTTACTGATGCTTCTCGTTTTTATCATAGAATTCTCTCCGCCTGGGTGCTTCAGCTTGGGGTAGCTACAGACACACTGTACCCAGAGTTTCCCCAGTGATGGCTTGCAGAGGTGGTGCATACTGAGTATCAATGACCTTTTTGTAGCCACATATGAGGGCTGACAGGCACACACCACACATTGGCTGATTGTGTCTGGACAAAGAGGTGTGCATTGCTTCCTCCATTCCACTCGGGATCAACTTTCATGCCTATCGTGCATTGGACAGAACACATGTTGTGATCAGATGTAAGTTGGTTTGACCACCTAACCAAGATGTGATGCCAGAACTCTCCTTGCTACATGTACAGTTGTGGGAAGATATTTAGCTAGCAAGGATTTCAATGCCCTATGCCATTTAATATTGATTCAGCAGGTGTGGATGACTGTCTCCAACCCTTCCCCACGTACTGCTCGTCTGAGCTGCTGTGGGCACTCAACTTAAGAGTAACCAACTGCTTACAAATGCATCTGCCTCTTTTTAGCAAATTGAGAGAAAAAAACATGCCAGACCAATAACAAAGTAAAGCAAAAACATAGCCGGTGATCATTCCAGCCACTTGGAAGATGTTGATAGTGAATGGTCGCCTCGGGAGCCAATTGTGAGGATCATCTACTCTCATTAGCCACATATACAGCCAACCACAGGCAAGACCCTCTAATGTCTGCCATACAAAATCCTCTACAAATTCCTAGTCTTCAGTCCAGTGTTGGAAGACCTTACTGGAATGTACAGTGAANCTGTGGGCACTCAACTTAAGAGTAACCAACTGCTTACAAATGCATCTGCCTCTTTTTAGCAAATTGAGAGAAAAAAACATGCCAGACCAATAACAAAGTAAAGCAAAAACATAGCAGGTGATCATTCTAGCCTCTTGGAAGATGTTGATAGGGAATGGTCACTACAGAAGCCAATTGTGAGGATCATCTACTCTCATTAGCCACATATACAGCCAACCACAGGCAAGACCCTCTAATGCCTGCCATACAAAATCCTCTACAAATTCCTAGTCTTCAGTCCAGTGTTGGAAGACCTTACTGGAATGTACAGTGAAATGTAGGTTCCTGCAGTGAACATGACACTGCTCCAGCCCGAAAGACAAAACTTCTTGATAGCAGTCTGTTTTAAAATGTTGTCAAACATAATTTAATATTGGTGGACGAGGTCATGTTATAAATTTAGAAGAACCTATAAGTACAAATGACAAAATACAAGAAAATAAAATGTAAACGGAAGTGAAAATTTTTAGTGTCAGTTTTGTAGGAAAGTTTCACCATGCCAGCAAAAAGCTCATAAAATTAACATTTCAAGTGTTAAACAATGAAAAGGTAGTTTCCTGATGGTGCAAATTTAGTAACTTGTCATGTATACGTCTAACATGGAATGCAAACTGTCCAGTGCATGTTATTAAACAAATATAAGAATAACAAGTGATTATAACAATGTATTAATTTTTTTGTAAAGTTTGAGCAATGTACAGCTGCGCAGAGACACTGACTGTATGTGTTACAGCGCTCGCAAGCGTCCAATCCCTTACCACCGTCCCACTCCTCCCACCCCATCCTCCGACAGCAGCAGGCAGTCNGCAGCGCTCGCAAGCGTCCAATCCCTTACCACCGTCCCACTCCTCCCACCCCATCCTCCGACAGCAGCAGGCAGTCTTGGACCACGTACAGCATTTCCCCACGCAGCAGCTGGTCCGAGGGCAGCCACTCGCCTGCGCGGTCGCCGAGCCGTAGTCTGTCGCCGTACAGTAGCCGATGAGGCCCTGCATCCTCGCCAGGCTGCACAGCGCTCGGTTTGGAAAGCAAGCAGTTGGTTCTCACTTCAACAGTGGTTTGTTTTTAATGTATTTTTGCAGCGTGCGGTTATGTTCTTCAGCATACTCATGTAGATCTGGTAGTTTTAAGAACTGTGTTGCTTAGTACTAATTGTTTTTAGGGGCAGTCATTTAAATGTCATTTACTGTTACCTGCCCATTATTTTACAAAGTATTTTCTCACGACAAACATTTTGTAATTTTGCAGAGTAGCAGCATTTCAGAAAGTGAAAAAAAGTCGTAAGATATTAATCTTGAGGTGTAATCCCAAAAAGAGGTTTTTAAATACTGGTGACAATCCACTTTGCTGTAATATTTCCAGATCATTTGATTATCTTGTCAGTGAATTCACAAATTAAAGGAAACATTACATGCAACACTGTGCCATATAGGCCATTCACGGTTACTTCACACTTTTCTGAAGTCCTGCTAAAGTTCTACTTTTGGTTAACTATTACATATCCTTCCGCAAAATGTAAACAGAAACACTGCCATGTGACTACGTTTTAACTGTCAAATGCTTGTTTACTGTTTTCAGCTGTTCAAAGAATTTAGTCATATTTCATAAACCATTTCATACAAATGTTCACAATTTACACCTATAACCATATTTAGGTCAGCTTCATGACTTTTTAACGTCTATGTTGACGGTAGTTCTTACAGTTATTATTTTACATTGTTAACATATTTGTTATACACGACATAGCACATTACACATAAAACACGTTAATATTTTTCCGCAACTGTGTTTAAGTTATAACTGCGGGGGAAAGAACTGTAGTATTTAACCTCTCGTTATTGATATGTGTTGGGTTATTTCGTTTAAAGGACGGCCTCAGTTGGAATAAAACGAAGGAACAACCAGTCCAACGAAAAGACACAGTAAATTCAAGCACGCAACTCACGTTTATTTTTTGTACATAGAAACTACAAACTTAAAAGATAGTTGTGAACATGTGTACAAATGGGCCTACCGTAACTTTTATTCCACTTTATATATTTCCATTGGTACTTCCTGTTTTCTAGGTTTATTTCATTATTTATTTTAATTTATCTGACTGGGCTTAGTATTTTGTTGGAGTTGTGGCAAACATTCAAATCACAGAAACGTAAGCACATTATACAATTGTGTTTCAAACACGTAGGGCAAGGTTACAAGGTGTGATAAACAAACGTGACTTTCAAGCAATTAATATCATCTTGAAAAGAATTCACGGTTAAAACGTATAAATTTCACACGTCCGATATTTGCATTCACACGCACACTGGTCCAACATAACGTAATGGCAACAATACTCTTTCACACACACAGCGGTCACAATGCACTTTACAGTATTTTTATTCCTGCCGTGGAAGAACATATTTATCACAACATCGTAACTTGCGTAGGTAGGTTTCAAAAACATGAGTATGAACTTGACGCTTTGTTCAGAAACACGCCATNGAACTTGACGCTTTGTTCAGAAACACGCCATATCATATCAGCCAGTCGGCATCGCCAGTCGCCACTTCTGCCAACTTCATATTTGTAACCGTCCCGCCATCACATCTAAATATATTATAAGTATTCAAACAATAAAATCTTGTTTCAGTTGTAAGTACAAATTCCAAAATCATTCATTTTACTCTAATAAGTATGAAATACGCTAAACTTGAAAACCTGTATAATTTCCCTGCTGCTGCAGGCGGTTCGAAACTTCCAGAGAGAGAAAGCGAGAAAGCGAGAGAGCGACAAACTCCACTCCGCCTATTAAATTTTCTTCCTCGGACGAAAAAAAAAAAAAACACCATGTCACTAGGACCTACGCACTGTAATTTGCGCTGATATTTTAAACTAACAATGATATGTGTTTCCATCAGTGCTACCTAAAAATTCAAATATATCAATAGGCAACGTTTATTTTACAAATGGCATTCCAAAGAACTGAGTTAAAACAATATTTTAACTGAACTATTTCTTACTAGCCGTTGCCAACACATTGCTGCTGTCACTGTTTTTAATTTGTATTTAATACAAAATAAATATAACAAGNACACATTGCTGCTGTCACTGTTTTTAATTTGTATTTAATACAAAATAAATATAACAAGTTATAGAAGATAGTAAGTTAAAGTTTCATTTATTCAAGTATACAGTACTTTAAATTTAATCACTGTGTTATTTATTTGTGGTATACAAGTTATTAAAAAAAACATGTTGACATGTTATGCCTAGGGTGATTTTTCAAAGGNATGTTATTTATTTGTGGTATACAAGTTATTAAAAAAAACATGTTGACATGTTATGCCTAGGGTGATTTTTCAAAGGTTCATTTCAATACATCCGAAGCAACCGTGAATGGACTATAGAAGTGACACACTCTTGAAAAAACACTTTGTAGTCAATAAATAACACATTCAGATTAAAGTCCTTGATTAATATACCTGTCTGAATGAAAATACTAAAGTAGGATTCTGTATGTATAAACACATGCATGAAATTCATTAACAAACCAAAAGAAAATATTTCATTATTTCACAGATAAATAGTACAACAGCTTGTTCATAAAGTATTATTTGATTACAAACTATGTATTGTCAATAAGATACCATTTCAGATAGAGTTTATACAATTTTTGGTATTGTACAGCCAAACTCAAAACAATTTTCATTATTTCTCTGACTACTTTCCTTGAAAGGAAAGAGGCAATGTGGTGAGTTCAGGAAAGTTCTCTACATTTATTAGTTCTGAAACTGCATCACCTAGGCCCACATATGACTCAAAAAGACTTTAAAATTCAAGGAGAGAGCAACTGTTTATGATCATGTTCAAAAATGTGGGCCCCGTACAGGTATTTGTGAATAATCTCAGTGCAGAATAGAGCATGAACAGTTGCATGTACATTAAGGGTACAAATTCTGATGGCATTTCCACAAGATCACTTACGTTGTTATGAATTTGTAGTGGAAATTCTATTGCAATGGTGAGATAAGTAATATACCCGCAACAAGTGTGAGGCAATGAGTTGTGTGTCTGCAGGCATGAACAAACATTATAGTTATGCTTGTTCAAAAGATTGAAGAGTTGTAGTCAGAAGAATAAAAGAGACATGCCATAGGTTAATTGTTTGGTGCAGCCTGATACAAAATAACATTATTGGGCATTTCTTTGTTTTTGAATGTAGTGTCATTGCCATTGTGCATGTTGATATGCTTAGAGGTGTTCCTTGTACTTTAGTTAAAAGATTGCTGCACTGGGGATATCATGTTTAAGAATTTCTTGACGCAACTTTTCCACATCATGGATTGGATGGGACAGCCTATACCAGGCACAGAACTTCTTGGCCGCTCAGCGTCAGCCTATCGGCGAGCAGTACCAAGCCCTGTTGCCACATCGATCCAGCGTCCATCCCGTCAAAGTATGTTTGCAGTGAAATCTCGGCTGTAGCGAAATAAACTACAATTCACATAAAGAGGAACATTTCAATATAGTAGAAACTGAAATATATAAATCGCATGCGAGATATATTTGGAAGTTTATATTTATTAGGGAACTGCCTGGGCAAAGGGACTGCTAAATTTTATGTTCGTAGCAAAAACGTTCTGACACTTGAATTTACATATTAATAATGTCTATCAAATGTATATGTAATAATTTTCATTTACTTACAGTTGTGTGTAGCACAGAAAAAATATTCCATCTTTGTGTTGTAGCGTGTAATGACAGAACAATCTCCTTTTCCCTGTCCAAATAGTTGTAATGCTTTTCTTTTCCATTATAAACTTCCACCCCGTCATTAAATTTCTAATAACAAAACTGACACTTTGAAAAATCTTGTCGTGGAACTTGATGAAAACGTATAACCTATTTTCTCACACCACATGGCTGTTGTACATTTTTTTGTCAGAACTTCCCCCTTTGTCGTAAAATTTTAACGCCACACTCAGAAGACAGTCTCTGTCAAAATCATTTAAATCTGTTACTAGTTTCACAAATATTGCTTTTGATGTATATGCATGTCAGTCGCATTGTGCGTTCACCAGAATCACACGCTCTTGCTGTCAAAATGTTAATTTGTTTAAAATTTAGACTTTCGCGAAATTATATTTTTGATGGTAAAAAAAGAATGTTGTTTGTTACAAATACATATGCTATCACAAGGTTTACCTAGAACCGTAATTTCAACGTAAATTTTACACGCAAGCTAATTAAAAACAGCGAGGATTGTTCCAAACCTGTCGTGGTACTGCACTGGCCACTGGGCTACGAGCTAGAGCAAACACCAGAGGCAGCTGTTGTGCTACTCATTATCTGTGTCGACTAAGCACGAGTCAAGGCTTTGTTATCGTTTGCTTGTAAAGCAAGACAGGAACATTTAACTATATCTACGAAATATGATATAAACAATATTCTTTATTTGAAAAATAGTGGTGAATTCATGCACATTCCATAACAGTGTAAAACATGAACTAATAAAGATATAGACTTTGGATTTTTACCTACTTGTTCAGAAAAATAAGCCTCTTGCAAAAAAACTACTAAATTTTAATTAAATCATTCATGATTTTTTTAGCGCAACTGAGAAACATTTGGCTTGACTCGCTGTGGCCACTGTAACACAGCTGTGATAGGCTACTGTCGTCAGCTTGTGGGAGGAGCACTGCTGATCGACTGACCTTGAGCGGCCAAGACGTTCTGTGCCTGGTATAACATCAGGGCTGCCACAATCGTCTTACATAACTGATCTGAATTTTTTTCCTGTGTTGATTGCAGTCCAGAAACTTTGTAATTTTTGCTGCACAATAACAAAAAGCCTTTTTCTTTATCTGAAATAGTTTGCCATGTATAGTATTTTGTAAATGGGTTCTGACTTACATTAAAGTTACAAAACAATCTACATCCACATTTTATCTGAAAGGCATAATCTGCTAGTCTGCAAAATTACTGGCAGAATTTACTTTTTTCATTGGTGATGTCTGTGTCATTACGATATTTCCAAACAGTTCCCATGTTAAATTTGAATGTACTCCAGTGATTTGTGAAATACAGGTAGAAAATAATTGTTTAGACTAGACAGTTAAAAAAATGCATTAATGTAACATCTAGCCAATGAATATCTCAATAGTTACCAGTTTTCAAACTAGTTTAAAATTTGGTGCACATTTATTAAAATGCATTACAATTTTTATTGTATTTAGTTAGTATTTCAGATTTGTAGGCACTGAAAGTTTTCGTAGCGAGAAAGCATACATTTATTAAAAGGTGATTATTTTTCCTGTGATTTGAGTAATGTAAGTGTTTCACATTTTATTTAACTTGGTAATTTTATCTTNTAAAAGGTGATTATTTTTCCTGTGATTTGAGTAATGTAAGTGTTTCACATTTTATTTAACTTGGTAATTTTATCTTGAGCTTTTTTACAGCACATTCCTCTACGAACTGAAAGTGAGGTATGGATTGCTGTTTTCACGTGTGTGTGTATATTGTGACTGTTAATAAAATAGTTATTGTAATGTTGATGGAAGCATGGTAAGGGGTCTTGGTATAGTGAAATGTTTAAAACTCTGTGTGTTGAGCTATTGTGCAATCTTTGAAACCGAACGCGTAATATTGCAATGAAACCAAAATACTGCTAGTCCTTTTATTTATAATTTTTATTTTGTTGTTAGAATTTGTTAAAATATATTTCTCTAGAAAGTAAAATTAGTCTGTGATAATTGTGTATAATTTTACAGAGAGTAGATTTAAGTTAATTTANTAAAAGGTGATTATTTTTCCTGTGATTTGAGTAATGTAAGTGTTTCACATTTTATTTAACTTGGTAATTTTATCTTTTTACAGTACATTCCTCTACGAACTGAAAGTGAGGTATGGATTGCTGTTTTCACGAGTATGTGAATATTGTGACTGTTAATGAAATAGTTATTGTAATGTTGATGGAAGCATGGTAAGGGGTCTTGGTATAGTGAAATATTTAAAACTCTGTTTAAACTATGTGTGTTGAGCTATTGTGCAATCTTTGAAACCGAACGCGTAATATTGCAATGAAACCAAAATACTGCTAGTCCTTTTATTTATAATTTTTATTTTGTTGTTAGAATTTATTAAAATATTTCTCTAGAAAGTAAAATTAGTCTGTGATAATTGTGTATAATTTTACAGAGAGTAGATTTAAGTTAATTTANTATATTTCTCTAGAAAGTAAAATTAGTCTGTGATAATTGTGTATAATTTTACAGAGAGTAGATTTAAGTTAATTTACCATTGAGCAGTTAATGTGTGATATCTAGGGGAATGAGTTAACAAACATGCTCTGTGAACATGGATGGATTGTGACAGACATAATATGAGCAAATATTTGTATGTGAAATGGGACCCCATGGTTGGTTCAGAATCTTACAAGTGGTACCCTTAGGTTTTAGTCCCAAGCCCTGAAGGAATATTTCTGACCGGGATTCTTGCAATCTTTTAGCAGACATTTCCATGGTGTAAGCTATTTCTTGGTAACTGCTTTTATTGTTTTCGTCATACAAATTCATGCATTTCCCAGGCTTGCCAGGAACAGCCGCTAAATTATTTAAATATTTATGGTTCAAAGGAAATTGATTAATGAAATATGTTGAGAGATGAGAATATTCTGTAGAAGCTACCTGTCTACCTTACAGAAATTACAGTTCATGGTTTTTGGTTTAAAGGAACCAAATGATATTGACTTACAGGTGTTACTTACATGCTGTATCACCTTTGGTTGCAATGTTGGTAGGCCGCTGCAGTATGTCCATGCCCATTTTCATAACCATAATTTTTTTTATATAAAAAGGTTGTTCAAATAATTTGAAATTGGGTTTGCTGAAACACACTTGTACAGGAGTGCACTTTAATGATCTGCTAATTGTCCATCCACAGGACTTGTTTTGCTGTTGCTAGCATGTTTGTGCAAGGTGTTGCCAATTGGAAAAAGTTTTTAATTTATAAATAAGTAATTACTGTTGGAATGATCTTTGTTCAGATGCATTCCTTTAGGATGTTAGCTTCAGTGAGTTTTTACTGCTGCAATACAGCTTAAGAATTATGCAGTTTTTCATAACACCCATTAAATATTTTGTTACAAATATGGTACAACACATTTTGTATTGATGGGCGAGTTAGATTTTTACAGCATCGAGTCGAGTCAAGTCAAGTCGAGTTCAGTACACAATTTTTGAGTTTAAGTCATTAATTGAGTTTGCACCATAGATGTAAATGTGTACCTATGTACATGGGTAAAATGCCTGCTCCTTATAACTTCATCCCCCTCTTATAGTCTCAGTTTACCAAGAAAAAGTTTGGGACTAGTTTCTAGGGATAAGAATAATTCTTTACCTGGGTAAGTGATTCACAGCGCTACTTTTTCCCCCCTCACAGACGAGTGAATCCATTGGCATGCCGCCGGGTGAGTGGACAAGCAGTCCACATTTTAAGTTTTTGTTACGTAATAGTTTTTTTTAAACACATATTTTTAAAACAGTAATTAGATGAGTAAAATAATGACAAGTTTACTGTTATGCATTTTTCTGCTGAAGGTGTGACGTGTCAAAGAATTTTCATGTTTAAATACTGTATTAATATGCCCTATGGTTGTATGTATTTGTGTTATGCTGAACTGTACTTGTCAACCTTGACAAGTTACCAGTCTCGTTATCTGATGCTGCCCAGGTGGCAAGAGGAAATGCTTCGCCAGGAAGCAAAATGGCTCAAGTCACAAATAGAACGCCCACTGGATTTCATCATTCAGTAGCTCAATATCTGCTGTAAAAAAAACTTGGCTCAAGTGACGAGTCAATCTTTGTTGACTCGACTCGATTTTTAGACACTCAACCCATCACTAGTATTTTGTGTAGTTATTGTTCTTTCGTAGCTTTCTCAAACTGGCTTTTAAAATTCTTAATAATATAATTAAACTTGTTTAGCATGTATGTATGTATGTATCACACATTCTAAACACACTACATTTAAACTATGTGATAATTGTATTTTGTGTTCGTTTTTTTATTCTTTGTGTGTGCCGTTCAGAAAAAGTGCAAATGTGTTTTTAAGACATTTTGTGGTGATAATATGGTTCCTAGCATACTTTTTGGTGTGTAATTTTAACATCTCAGCTATACACAATCAAAAACTTTACATTCCATAACTGTTGTAAAAATTATTTTTTTTTTTACACCATACCTCAACTACATCATACTAATGTCAAAAACTAGGANTTTTTACACCATACCTCAACTACATCATACTAATGTCAAAAACTAGGATAAATTAATCTGATTTTTAAGCCATAATGCATAGTATCACCTTGCAATCTTGCATACACACTTTCCTTTAGGTATTTCAGTTTCATGTGGTCGTATTGAGAGAAAATAACTGTCCGGACAACATATAGATTTAGCGTAGCCAAAATGTTAACTAGGATTATAATTCAGTATATTCTGGCAGATTCTGCCATTTTTTTCTGGTCCACTACTTGTACACTTGAGCAGTGTCANGGATTATAATTCAGTATATTCTGGCAGATTCTGCCATTTTTTTCTGGTCCACTACTTGTACACTTGAGCAGTGTCAGATTTTTTTTGCCACCAAAGTTAGCATGTTGTTAATTTGCAGGCAAATTTCACGTACGTATATGTTACGTTATCTGAAAGAATTATAAATATGTCTCATTAAAACACCTTGGTCAAGCTATCGACAGCTTAAATGAATGTTACTTGTAACGTGTTACATGGAATGTGAAGTCATTGTAATCCTGGTCTAAAGCACGCAAGCAGGAATGTTGACAATTTAATATGCCTAAGAGTTAAGTTATTAATAAGGAAGATAAAAAAATTATGCTGCCAAAATTTGCTAAAAGAATAAATTTTTTTCCATGAAATTGTGATGAAAAATGAAGTTTGTACCAGTTTTGTCCTTACATCTCAGACTGAGAAAGTAACCTGTTGTAGCGCTTACCAAGGAATTATTTAAGATATTGGACAAAATTTGTTGGTAGATAACAAGAACAGATCATGTTCAGTGTTGACCCAGGATTTCAGGCGTCCAGTAGGAGTTTTTAGAATAATTATTCTTAGATTAGGGAAAAATTCTTGTGCCAGTTTGTACTGATTACTTGTGAATATTACAAAGACTATTTGAACTAGGGGTGCAAGTGAAAAAAACATTTTCTTCTTAATGATATAAGACAGATTTGTTGTGGTAAGTGCTGTATTCACCAAGTTTATTTCAATGCACTAGAAATTCAGCTCTTAGTATTGGAGTTTGTGTGTTTGAAAATGAATAGGAAATTTGATTTTTCAGGATGTATCATTAGATTGTACAACCATATCTAAGAATTGATAAGTGGTAGAAAATCTTGATTGTACATGTTGATCAGTGAGTTCTTGTCTGAAATAATAATGGCACAAGATGTCTTGATTGTCAGGTGATCTCCGAGACATTTCAGATCTTAAAGGCGCCTGATACGAAAAAATTAATTATTTTAGAATTGTACCAAACATTGTTCATCTTGTGGGCATTTCGTTTGTAATGACATTTTCCTTGAATAGAAAAAGTTACAATGTATAGTTTTCAAATAGTATAATTTGATGTCAAATCCTAATTTTTTCTGTTTTTGCTGCAGCTATAATAATAAATAGTAAATTTAAAAAAAATTACAACATAAACTAATGTCATGGGCTATCAACCCTAACATTTCATGCATTTTTTTAAATGTTAAAAATATGCAAAAAAAAGTTATATTTAATATTTTTTCCCCCACATAAATAGCATGTTTTTTGCAATTACATGTATGTCACGTGGTAGCCCATGGCATTAGTTTACTTTGTAAATTTTTTTGTTTGTACAACTTGGTTAGTATTTGATATTACAGCTGCAGCAAAACCGGCAAATTTTGGATTTGACATCAAATTATTCAAAAAATATAATATGTAAAAAAAATTTATTCTAGGAAAATGGCATTACNAAATTTTGGATTTGACATCAAATTATTCAAAAAATATAATATGTAAAAAAAATTTATTCTAGGAAAATGGCATTACGTACATACAATGTATACAAGTTAAAAAATATTTGGTACAAATATAAAATTATTAATATTTTGGTATCCGACACCAACCTGTCNCAAATTTTGGATTTGACATCAAATTATTCAAAAAATATAATATGTAAAAAAAATTTATTCTAGGAAAATGGCATTACATACAATGTATACAAGTTAAAAAATATTTGGTACAAATATAAAATTATTAATATTTTGGTATCCGACACCAACCTGGAAGCTGGCTATGTCCATTTAAGCACTTCCACCTGTGTTTTGCCCTCTAAGCCTAGCTACAGTGAAAGGTTTCCCTTCTCAGAAAATAGAAAAAAATTAGTCAACAGAAACCAGGTTATGCACCACTCTCGTGCAATCAACATTCACCCAAGCAACCAGAATATGTTTAGTCTTGCGTGCAACTGTGGGCTGAGACTTTCAGCCATGCCACAGCAAAGTCTCACGAGACTCCTTGTCGAGAGAGAGAACAT
>NQII01000321.1:271104-303773 GCA_002778355.1 Clitarchus hookeri | reverse complement strand
GGGGGGGGGGGGGGGTGTAACTGTTGTTCAACCAACACAGATCACGTGTTGCCATAAGGAAAATTGTTGTGTTAGCTCTGGATGAAATCGTAGGCGGACCTGCCTGTAAAACTGCGGCATGCACTGCACACTCTCAGATGTGTACTAACCCCATATCCAACTAGTGCAAGATAAGATTACATAAAACAACCTCGACGTCCATTATACATTACTCAGCAATGTGCCATCCACCTGAGACTCTCGACTCTGCTACACACTCCCGTCTTGATCTGGTACAGGTCCTCGGAAGAAGAGTAAAAGTACTGTTTCCGAGTCCCGTACTGCTATGCCACAGGATGCAACGTGCAGAATATGGTGCACGTTGCCAGCCCAACCAATGAGAAATTCCTCTGATAGCAATGTTGCTCACACCTCACTGTACTGTGTGCCGCCATGCACAGGTTCAGATCCCATCACGTGATGGCTGCCAGCGATTGTACACATTTTAAGCAAGCAAGCAAGGGATGTCGTCTTTACCAACAAGTAAGTAGTGTGACCAACCCAACTACAACGAAACCACTGTGGTCATAAGCATTATTTATTTCTATAGGATGTTCACTGTAAAGTAAGCACTTTTTAAATAACTTTTGAAAAAATTCACTCGCCATTAGTTGCAAATATGCTGCCGTGCAGGCTCCCAGTTAAACTGGCAACAAAATAAGTACACTAGTTCTAAGATGTTGTGTTGCGAGTTTAATGTTTAGTTTTATGGTAAACGAGTAAGTGTTTTTTTTTTCTTCATACACATTAGAGTGTGAATGGTCTTATTAGCAACATTTAGGTCCAGAACAACTGCAAGTTTCCGCTTGACTGGTGCATGAACAAAGTGATCAGGCCTATGGCAGCGTAAATTGCATACATATATGGCAGGAGGATACAAAATGAGAAAAGTAGATTGTATGCAGGTCTTTTAAAAGTACTCAATTAACCATGAATAGCATATATTAGCATTCACTAAAAATGCAGTGGTAAATATGTAATACCGTTGTACAAATAGATAAAAATGTTACTGCTAAAGCTTTTTGCGAAGTTGTATTTTCAGTACTGTCGCTGTCAAGTTGTGGCTTTGACAAAAAACAAGAATTACAACAACATTATATCTGTTTAGGCAGCTGGGGTTGATTACAGATCTTTTGCTCATATTATGTAATGCATGATATAAAAATTGTTATATATTTTATTTGTAAACGTGAGATTATTACAGCAAATAAGTCAACATATTACTCAGCTTTAATATGAGCATTTATCTCCATATTAAAGCACTTTGTGGGATGTATTTAATGTGTTCTTTGATAAGTTATATTTATTTTCTATATATGTATACATGTGAAGTATTTATTTAGTTATATTTATGTATTTATAAATGATGTTATATGTGTTATTTTTCTTGTTGTGGAAAATTATGAGTGGCAACGCTGTGTGGTGTCATATATGTGGTTGGTGTGTAGAAATCTGAAGTTTATTTTTAAGCAAAAACCTTGACGGATAACAGCTCATATGTGGATGTAAAAATATTAATTTTGTCGCTGAAAGATAAGTATTTTTAATGATACTGTTCCACTTTATTGTTCAGTCATTTATAATTCTAGTCAATTTGTTCAGTCTAGTCATTTTTTCCTATATGTGTGTATGTCAGATGTTTTTAAAAATATTGTTCTATTGTATGTGCTCATTAGCAAGATTTTATTTAAAATATAGCACTGATATTTTCTCAATGCAGCAGTATTGTGGGATGAGTTTATTAGCACACTGTACACAATTGGTTCATGAATATAATGCAAGTGGCATCTTCAACACTTAAGACAGTACTGGTTGAAACTGTTGTTAACTTTGCACAACATAAAAATAAGATCAGATTGTTTAAAATATGGCTTGTCTTGATAATACTAGAGCAGGGAAATTTTCACCCCAGAAGTGTAGTTTCATATGCATTGAGTTAAACTTGTTTGTAAGTAAATTTGGAGCATGGCTAATATTCACAACTCATCACGAAAATGTCCTCTGTCATCTTCAATACAAATCTTTTTTCATATAATATCCACTACACAACGTCGTCGTACGGTATCGAGTGTGCAAGCACCTTCTAGAATGCAGTGTGTAAATTGTGTTTGCATATCAGAAATTTTAAAACAGTTTTCAAAATTGTGATAAAGATGTAAGTGCTGTATGAAACAACAATTGTTAGTCTCAAGTAACAATTATTTTACACGTCTTTATTGTTATAGTATTATAAACTCCTTAGTAGTGATAATTTAAAAAATAATTGTTGTGAATATTCAGTTTAATGTGTGTGTAAAAGTGACTTCTTTTTTTTTTTGTTGATGCAAAAAAAATCAGTGTAACAAAAACAGATTCAGAAGTGTAAATTTGTGCATTAATTGTAATTGGGTAAAAAAAGAAAAAGTTAATTTAAAATATGGAATATTTGTATGCATTGTTAACACACACACATCATTATCACTGTCACAAATCCAACAGAAATTGAAATAGAAAAACAATATTAAAAGTAATGAAAATGGTGTTATATTTGTATATGTAAATGGTGTTCNAATTTAAAATATGGAATATTTGTATGCATTGTTAACACACACACATCATTATCACTGTCACAAATCCAACAGAAATTAAAATAGAAAAACAATATTAAAAACATTTTAAAAGTAATGAAAATGGTGTTATATTTGTATATGTAAATGGTGTTTTTAAGCTATTCATAAAGACTGGAAACTATACCAGATGGTGGACATACAGCTGTCATTCATATGACTGTTTGGCATATCTGTCATGACAGTTGTACTGCGTGCCAGATACTGGCAAACTTGAATGTCGTCACAAGGAAGGGGGTTAGGCGGGTGTCGCAGATGATTCCGGGAATCCATTAGATAAAGTGTGAGGGTTGCAGGGTGGGACCGACCAGATTAGAGTCTGCCACATTGATGCATGCCGCCTAATAATCACTGCTATCACACTTCACTTAAACCGTTCCCACCGCAACTGCAAGCGTGGGGAGAAAATGACTGGTTGGATTGCCCCTAAGTTGGCGTGAATACCGCCTGCCCGACCTCCAGTTGATATTTTGCAACCCAGCCTGGCTCGGCTGTCACCCACTAACACCCCCTCTCTCATGCAGCGTGCTCACACAGCCGCCGCCGAGTGGGGGTACGATGTGCAGAGGGACACGCTTACCCTCATGATGACTAACGTGCAAGTATATATTAAGTTGCATACCTAAAAACTGTTAGTTGTTCTTCAAGCGCCGTGATATCCACAGTTTGCACCACCAGCAAAGGTGTTAAGAGGTTGTGCTTGCTATGTCGCCCGCCTCATTGTGATTATACCTGCGACTCACGTGCTTGAATTCCAATATAAAATATATAGGCAGAGATAGTTGTGATGTGATAGAGGCAACTCATTGTACAAGTCAGACCTATACAGCATTGTAGTAACTAGGCTTGGTGTTGATAGACTCCAACAGGTAGAGTTTCTCACAGTAGAGCTTTCATCATTCGTGAATAAATTGTGCAACTCTTTATTCACAATTTTTTTATGTCTGTTTCCGTACTCGTTTATTCTGAGTTACCCTTAAAGGTGTTGGACTTCAAAAAATGTATTATTTTATAATTGTACCAAACATTGTTAAACCCATACACATTGTATGTGATAACATTTTCCTTGAATAAAATTTTTTTAACACTTTATATTTTTTGAATAGTTTTATGACAGTTACAAATTTTTTTTTTTGCAGCCATAACAACAAATACTTAGTAGAGATGAAAAAGTTTACAACATAAATTAATGCCATGGACTACTACTTGACATATATGTAATCACCAAATAACAGCTCACACATTTTTTAACAAAGTGTTAGAAATATGCAAAAATTACTTAATTTTTGAAAAAGAAAACACACGCACACAATATGGCTTGTTATTTGGTGATTACATGTGTGTCCTACAGAAGACCATGGAATTAGTTTACTTTGTAACTTATTTGTTATTATGGCTGCAACAAAACAGAAGAGTTTTGTATTTAACATCAAATTATTAAAAAAATATAAACTGTAAAGAATTTTTTATTCTAGGTAAACGTCATTACATACAGTATGTACAAGTTGAACAATGTTTGGTAAAAATAAAAAATTATTAATTTTTTTGGGTCAGACACCTTTAATAATCCAGAATCCAAAACCACCAATTGTGCCTTATAGGGGAAACGGGTGTGTCACCATTGCAACTTAACGCCCGGTATTGTGCCTGTTCCACCTGTTTCTGTTGGACCGGCGCACTCCGGACACGACAGTCAAGCACGGTACCGGGAAGCCACCACTAGAAAACACCCAGGTTAATTTTGCCTTACTGTCCCCACCCCCAATGATCCAACATGCCCCACTAATTCTACGCAGTGTAGTGGAATTTGAGGCCTAGTGTGAGTTACTGGGATCCTAGCACTTGTAGGATAAGGATAGACTGGCCCTCTTCATTCACCTCTGTATGTTCCACCACGATTCTCTGCTGGGTGCACAGGTTAGGAGGATGGCAAAGTGTCTACCAGTTCCTGGACTTCCGCTCGGGAATACTACAGTACATCTCTTTGTTACAGCACAGAGATCCCTGTATTACTTCCTAACATACCCTTACTTATGCTGGGCCCGCGGCAAGGCAAACTGGGTTCAATCCCCTGCCAGGTCACCTTACATTTTTGTAAGTGTGAATCGTGCCGCATGATGCCGCTGGTCGGCGGGTTTTCCAGTTTTCCCTGCTCTTGCGTTCTGGTGCTGCTCCATTCTCATCTCATTCCACCCTCATCAGCTCATAAGACCTCATTAAGAGCCACCCAAATCTCTCAACTCAACTTACTTACGCCGTTCTCCAAGCGAGGAGGAGAAAGGAATGGTTAAGTAGCTGCAGCTCAACAAACCCAAGAATCAATGAGTCGAGGGTTTTTAGGAGTAGAGAACGCCCTTCTCGGACTCAGGACTGGCATTATTGGAGTCATTCATCCTCATACTGCAGACGCACTGGCAACACACTGCAGTATCGTCCTGCCTGAGATGCCATCAAGCGCCGCACACCCAATGTCACTATTAAAACCTACAATATCTTATCTGCTTTCACTATTAACACTGCATATATTTGCTATTATATATTAAATACTTTAAACTTTGAAAACTAATTTACTTTCACAGTGCTGAACTTATCGAAGGAGTGAATATTTTCCGATCAGTTAGTAGGAAGAATTTATAGCTGTGATGTCAGGTTACCAGCTCCTCCTCCTCCTCCGTGACCCACCAAGAGATAGTGGCCAATAGCAGGACTGTTTGTCATCCAAGCCTACAGATGTGTGACCCACAGTATAGCAAGTGAATGGCCACAGTAGTAAACCTGGGAAGGTGTAAACAGCAACAGAAGCTGAAACTGGACCATGTTCAATGCAGGAAATATGGGAGAGAAAGTAACACCACTGGAGGTGAAGCTGGTGGATACAGTGGTGGAGGAAACTGGAGTGCACCAAGGAGACCCAATAGCAACATCTGCTGCGTTTCCCCACATGTAAAAACTTGAGATTGACTCTGCCAGGGAACCTAGGTAGGAAGTGAGTGGTTTGACTGCAACACCACCCCAGCCCTTCAAGTGAGCATGTCGGACAGGAAGTTATCACTTAATTACATTTTAAAAACCAGATAGAAACAGAAGTATGTACTCACTTATGGCCGCCACACAGTCTGATGAGCACGTTTTTCATACGGATATGTAGTCAAACATCGCTGCAGCATGTCTGCATGGAAAATGTGTTGTCTGACCTGCCATCTCTTGCCGCCTGAAGAAAGTTAGCTCAGCCAGTGAAGTGCGCTCTACCCCATTAGCACGCACAATCACATCTCTTTCCACACCCATTATTAAATTATTTCAAACACAATTTAGAAAATATGTTTATTTTGAAAATATAATTTTTTGCACAGTAAACTAGCACTTCCATAAAGCAGTAATACTGAAATTTGTGACTTTGTAAACTACGTTGATTTGTTATTGTGATTTTCATGACTACCACTTCAAAATTGGGACTTTCGTGACCAGTAGACACCCTGCTCCTATCTTAGAGGTCTGCAAACTTGGTATTTTTAGTTGGAGCCAATCCCAAGCGGTTTTACTGAAAANAAATCTTTTTTTTTTTTTTTGTATGTAATTAGAGTTTTGAAGACGATGCATGTTCATATCTGCAGATCTTGGAATAATTTTAATGGTAACACACTTACATACTTATTAAAGTATAGTTTCATGAATGATCAATATCATTTTCTAGTAAACATTTAACAAACCGTGTCATTGGGCACAACATCTTAGGCCAATTCACAGCCCCATTTCTATGCTAATTTTGGCTGTAATCTGCATTCCTATCAGTTACCAAGAATAATTTTTACAGCAACACACCTACTTTTTCAAATATTGCTTTGAGAATGAATAACATATGTTCTGGCAAATATTTAACAAGCCATTAATGACGTCTTTGGTGGATTTGGAACCCGATTTCAGACTAATTTTGCTGTTAATCAGTATTCATAACTTAATTTCTGGGGAATCCTTCACCGGAACATGCCTGCCTTTTTAAGTATATTTACATTAAACTAATAAACAACGCATTGTTTCCTTTCATAAAGAGTAATACAGTCTGGCTGTCCACATAAACAAAACAATATAGAAGCTCAATTTTTTAAGCTTGACAAGTTCTTTAAGCAGATCTCTAACTGCAAGAAGGTATGCGGCTTGAGCTTGAGAACTTATTACACTAGTTTTTTTGGACTTGAACTTGGTAACGTTTACAGTTTGATTTTGTGAACAATTGTTGACGACCCACACATTTTTCAACACGTCTTGTCTGATAGTAATCAAAAACTGCAGCCAGGATAGCTTAAACACAGTGACGATTTTCATAATGCACCGTGCATGAATTAAGAGGGGAGGGGGCATGCTCCCAACCGAGGCACGGTGCGAGGATGCCACATGGGTTGCTAGGCAACCATCATCCTCGTCTACCATGGAAAGGGTGGAAACTAGGTCACGCTGGTTGGAACAAACTTCACAAGACTTTTTTAAAAACTCAACATAATAAATAGTACAGTAATAAACTACTAGATGACAATGTTCTTTACACTGACAACCTCTCATTCCTATAACAACATTCACACAAGCATTTGACACCAGTGTGTGCACATTTCCTCTCCAAACAATAAAAGTAAACTTTGGTTCGAACAAACTCATGTTTTGGAGGAATGTTCACCTTCCAGCTTTCCTCTTTTGGGCCAAAAACCCATCTCCTCTAAAAAAAAGTATCATCATTTAGTTTCAGTTAACAGGCAACACTAACAGTTCAGATGTTTTATACAGTTAACAGGATACAATAATATTTTTATACAATTACTAAATTCACACTATTAACAGGCAAAATTGATTTTTTTTCTAATACAGTTAACAGGTAAAATTGTTATTTTACAAATTGCATAAACAAGTAGTTGTTAGAATGTCTTTAAAAAGGGTTGTATTTTGTTGCAGGAATAAGAATAATCCATGGTCTGAATTCATAGAGTACATTGGTGGTTTCCACAAAATCTCTTACGGTATAACAAAAATAATATTTACTGGAAAAATAGATTACTTTGAGGTGATACGTGTCAGTTGCTTCTGACACCACCACAGCAAAGGAATCTGATATGAAAATAACTATGAGTCTTATACTACAACCACATACTGTATATACTTGTGATGGTGTTTGCTGGGAAGCAATAGAGAGAAAAAAAAGAACCATATATATTTTTAATGACAAACAATTTATTACGTGCAAACATTAACAAACATTAAAAAAACCACTTACATTTAACATTAAAAATAACTTCAATTTTGTTCTAAATACAGTACTGTTCTTGGATGCCAGCATAGTCTTCATGCCATAAAAACCACATTAAAATTATTTCACAAGTATAAACATATACCGATATGAATGAATGGTTTCACAAAAAATAAAGCATGTTCTGCTGTCAACTTTTGTTAGAAATGTAGAAATGGAATGTATATATACCATAACTCACAGAGTTGCTCCCACAAAATCACATTATTGTAGCCTAAGAGTATTCCATATATAATTTCAATTTCTACCTAAATATCATTCAACATTATTCACAATAAATCACAGACAATTCCAACATTTAAAAACAAAGAAAAACTGGCAATGTTTTTTGGATATGATAGAAAATAACATGAAAATACACTGTTTCAAACCACATTCAAATTTGAAAATCATACATGGATGTTATTGAATAACCGATACTGCAGTACGTAATGACCCTTTTAATTGCAACAAAACCCGGTACAGTACTAAGCAAGTTTTCTGAAAATGTAGCTATTGTTCTATTATTTTTATTGCAATTTGATAAAAAACAACACACTATAAAAAGTTTTTAAAATCTTTTTTTTTTTACAAAATAGTTATTTTAAGTGACATAGCAGGGCGTCATGCAACTTTACCATGACAGTACCTATGTCAATGGCTTCCTAGAATGCAAATAAAGTATGGCAAATGAACTTGGCAAGCTATAGGAAACAACAGGAACTGTCAGAGTAAAAAATAGCAGCATATATTTAAAGGCATAACAAAATTTTTAACTTTTTGATTATTTCCACACTTTTAAAAACTGCAGTTCAACAAGTACTACTAAGAAAAACCACTGTGTGAAAAATTAAAATATTGGTATCTTGCTATTGAAATTTAAAAAATAATCAAGAATTTACAATTTTCAGAATTCTGTTACAATTTATATGATTTAAAACTTTTTTGAAATTTTCAGTGACGAATTATTGATAAGATATCCTGCTACTGCAATGTGAAAGTTCGTAACAGACCAAACAATTTAAAGAGCTGATGCATTCAGCACATTCTGTCGATAAGTGCCCAACAAGGACAATGCGGCACTCACTTCTATAGAACCTGCAGTGGAAATCACTTGCAGCTATGACACACATACACATGCATATATATATATATTTTTTCTTGTCAACCAGGAAAAAAAACATTGTTTAAGTTCCCCTTTTAAGAAGTTACATCACTGCCTGTTCTGTCCTCTTTCCTGTGCTCGACGTCGTTTGTTACCCAAGTAAACAATCCAGCAGAATGCAATCAAACTGCTAGTCAGAGACTTCAACTGCAACAAATAATAACAAATTTTGTCTGTTAGCATCAACACTGCTATAAAAAACACACTTCAACTGGGCAATTTAAGGGCACAACTCACCATAGGAGGCACATACATGATGTTCAACAACTGGGGCAACGTCAAGTACAGCCAGTTGGCCTTCACAATGGGCACAATCATTTTCTTTAGGTTCGCTTGTGCTTCTTTGTTAGACTTANGCACAACTCACCATAGGAGGCACATACATGATGTTCAACAACTGGGGCAACGTCAAGTACAGCCAGTTGGCCTTCACAATGGGCACAATCATTTTCTTTAGGTTCGCTCGTGCTTCTTTGTTAGACTTACCCTGAAACAATGTCGAAATTACATTTTGAAACCCATCAACAAAACTGGACACTTGAACTTGCTAAAGTGGGAACATGAGCAGTTACTTTGAGCCAACAAACACAGACACACAACTACCTTGTTAGAGTGGCAAGGAAAAAACACCTAAATAAATTAATAAACAGGAAACACGCTATATTTTTGCAGCATAGTAAGGGGAGTGGTCCAGAGGGACCTAGCCCCCTCTAAGTTAATTCGAGATCATAATTTTTAAATTTAGCAACATAAGTCTTTTAATTTCTAAGATTATATCAAAATACTTTATGCAAATTTTTACTGAAAATAAACAAAATTCATTTATTGATTTTCTGATTGAAATATATTTGTACATATTTATTGTCTATTGTCTTTATAACAATTCACACATTGGATCCCCCCTAAACAAAAAACCTGTCTATGCTACTGTATCTTTGTACAGACACATTCTCAAAAGATCTACAGAACGTAATTAACTTAACTAAACACAAAAAAATTTATTCTGAAAATGAAACCTAGCTATTTTTATAAATAAATTAAACTTATGTGTAATTTTTATCTATATTCATAAAGGGGAGAAGGGTGGGGCATTACCAAAAACATGTACAATGGCTACTAAGTCACTGCTGCAAATAGTATATAGACGCAGATCCTGGCGCAGTTCATAATTTACAGATAATTTTATATAATATCAATATCCTAATTTACTAATAAAATCTTCAATAAATCAAGAAACTAAGAATCTGCTAAATTATCAAAAAGCTCAACAAAAAAAAAGTTAAAATTAAGTTTATATATATATATATATATATATATATATTACAATTTTAATCAGCAAAAAACTTTGCATCATGCTAAAAATTATAGTTAAAATTTTTAACTTTACCATTGTATTCCTTATTCCATATATAACCCAATTATGAATTCAAATTCATTGGAATTAATTTTATTATATCTTCTTAGTAAAATAACTTTAAAAATCAACAAAGATTGTATAACTATGTAAAGTGCATAAAATATCAATTATCTGTAGTAAAATATTGTCCTAGTTTTAACTAGCCTTAATGTTAAAAAAAATTTTATGTTGTTAATATTGTTAAGTTTTTTCCCTTCAAAATTAATGTTTGATTAATTTAATATTTAAAAAAATGACTTAGAAAAATTTTTTTTAAATTCAAATTAAAAATTAATGTTTATATATAAAACTATCAACATGTCTTATTGATTTATAAAATTTAACCATTTAATAATATAGAAAATCAAACAAATATCTCAATGGATAAATAACCTCATTTGATCTATCTGAATGAATAGATTTTACTGGATTTTTTTTATTACAGACACCATACATTTCTAAATAAATTTTTTCTGATGGTAAGCCAACCAAAGCATGCCTCATAGTAGTAGTAATTCCTGGATTACAAATTACTTCAATTATTTGTCAATTTTTTTAAATTTCTACTCAAAAAAATTGATATGGGAAAAAATTTGAGCAAACATCAATATTATTTCCTCTGGTGTAACCATAAAATCAACTAAAAATCTGATTTTATTTTATATTTTGAATATCCATCATAATATTTTTTTTACCAAATTTAAATTTATTATTGTTTTCTTGTGTAACTTGTTATACTTACTTTGTTTAATTTGGTTCACTTCATTTTTGATTGTTTCCATTTTGTTAATTCTATTTATTAAAAATAATTTCTAAACTTTTTATTTCATTTAATAAAAATAATTTTTTCAATAGTTTTAAAAAATATGTAATATTTATATAAACTGAAGGGCCAAAAAAACTGGTGAACCTGCCTAATATCGTGTAGGGCCCCCGCAAGCACGCAGAAGTGCCGCAAGACGACGTGGCATGGACTCAACTACTGTCTGAAGGTATGCAGGAGGCAATTCACACCATGAATCCTGCAGGGCAGTCCACAAATCCATAGGAGTGCGAGGCGGTGGAGATCTCTTCTGAACAGCACATTGCAAGGTATCCCAGATATGCTCAATAATGTTCATGTATTGTGATATAGGTGGCCAATGGAAGTGTCTGAAGTTAGAAGAGTGTTCCTGGAGCCACTCAGTAGCAACTCTCGACGTGTGGGGTGTCGCATTGTCCTGCTGGAATTGTCCACATCCGTCAGAATGCACAATGGACATGAATGAGTGCAGGTGATCGGACAAGATGCTTACGTATCTGTCACCTGTCAGAGTCGTATCTAGACCTATCAGGGGTCCCATTTCAAGACAACTGCACACGCCCCATACCATGACAGAGCCTCCACCAGATTGAACAGTCCCTTGTTGACATGTAGGGTCCATGGATTCATGAGGATGTCTCCATACCCGTACACGTCCATCCGCCCTATGCAATTGGAGACGATACTCGTCAGACCAGGTAACGTGTTTCCAGTCATCAACAGTTCAATGGCGGTGTTGGCGGGCCCAGGCGAGGCGTAAAGCTTTGTGTCGTGCAGTCAACAACGGTACACGAGTGGGCCTTCGGCTCTGAAAGCCCATATCAATGATGGTCCTTTGAATAGTTCACACGCTGGCACTTGTTGATGCCCCAGCATTGAAATCTGTGCTAATTTGAGAAAGGGTTGCACGTCTGTCACGTTTAATGAGTCTCGTCAGTCGTTTGTTCCGTTTGTTCACAATCTTTTTCCGGCCGCAGCGATGTCGAAGATTTGATGTTTTACCGGATTCCAGATATTTACGGTACACTCATGAAATGGTTGTACGTGAAAATCCAAATTTTATCGCTACCTCGCAGAAGCTATGTTCCATCTCTCGTGCGCCGACTATAACACCACGTTCAAACTCACTTAAATCTTGATAACCTGCCATTGTAGCAGTATGTAATGCTTGGTATGAACTATGTGGGTTTTTTGAAAAAGCTAAAAGTTTTTATTAATATTACAATTTCAATGGTTTCTTCGGTGAAGCTGAACTTTGGTATAACCAATGGAAAGAAAAAAACGTAACAGAGGCCGAACCAAAGGAAATTGAACTGGCTGCACTTGTTAAAGAAACGCAGTTGTTTTACCCAGCTATAAAAAAGGGCGATACATATTTCACTTGCACAACCCTGCACAGCGTGCACTATCGAAAGATCCTTCAGCATCTTACGAAGGGTAAAAACTTGGTTACGGTCAACAATGACAGAAAACAGGCTTGTTGATCTTTGTATGATGAGAGTGTGTATAAAAATAGGGTATTGGAAGTGCAAAATAAATTTGAAAAAGAAATTTTGTCCAGGTTTAACTAGATTTCTCGTAGACTAGTGAATAAGGTTCAAGTTGGTTGCAATAACATTACAATTAGGTAGTTTTAACGTTCTTGAATGTATAAAGTACTTTATTTTGAGATTCCTTGCTTTTGCCCCCCTCTGAAGTAAATCCTGGCTACGCCCATGAATAGAGAACTTGACCCCCTAATATGGTGATAGGCACAAACAACTAAAAATGAGAAAGGATGCAAAGATTTTAGGTTATAAGTGATGGCACAACTATTTCAACAAATCTTAATTAAGAACCTATGTAGACATAAAAACCAAAAAGAAAAAGAATGCCATGATTTTAGGTTAGTAGTAAGAGAATAACCATTAAAAAAAATGTAATTAAAAACCTATAATTGCAAGAATAAAGCATATTATCCCCCACAATGGTGAAAATGTGTATCTGACAAATCAACATGATGAGCATCAGCCCCTCCCCCTTTTTTACCCTTTTTTTTTTTGCCAATAAGTTTTGTACTTAGGCTCCGATACTTGCACACACAAGTTTTTGGTGAGCTTGGTCACTATATCACACACTTTAAATTTAGATGTATGAAATATGTAAAGCTTACCTATAAAAAATCTAAAATTATGACTTAATTTTACTTCACACGCAGTATTATTTACCTCAAATATTGCCAACACATACAATGCCAAAGACTGGAACATTGGTGTGAACAACAGCCTCTCTACCAACAGTCGTTTAAGATGGACATTCGAAGTACTTCTTGGCACGACTCTTTCCAAAATCATAAAAAACCAGTGAGGTATTGTTCCACCAAATAAAAGTCTGTAAGCAAAATTACAACATGGTTTTACATAAGTAAACGTACTAGGGACACACAAATGTCATGAAGCTATGGTTTCCACAACGCAAAACTGCTCATACTTACCCAAACAGACCATAAGCAATCAAATCATCATGGTCAATAGGGCTTTTTCTAGACAAATACTGAGACAGGAGATTACCAGATACTGCAATCACACAGCTGAAAGAAACCAAACATACACAAATCTTTTAAAATCTTCAAATAAACAATAAAGACCCCTATTTTACACTTTTCAGGGGACAAAGGAAAAAACCTAAAATGCAGGAAAGTGTAAAAAGAGGGAAACTTACGCTGTAAGAACAGACATTGAGACCAAAAAAAGTGTGTGTAAAATAAAGGGGTGTAATACAGAGGTTCCACTGTAAATAAAATCTATTCACAGTATCCTCACACTTTTTGAATCGAACCTTCAAAAAATCGCCTAATGTACGACGTGTTTGGTTGTTTCCTAAAAATGTCACGTATCACAAACTTTTTATACTTCTGTTAACATTAAAGTATTTTATTTTTGGTTAAATTGCACTTTTAATTATATTTTATGTATAAAAAATTAATACAAATAAAAAGAGGGAGGAAATGTGTATGTTGGTAATGCCTAGCACAAAAAAGTTCTCGTGCAAAAATATAATTAAAGTGATTGTGTAAAAATATATTGCGTTGTCCCTTTTATGAAATTTTCTAGACTTAGTTAAGCATTGTTTGCATGAGGCAGAGGAATAGCCAGAGAGTAGAACTTTAGCAGGGTTCAGAAAAATTGGAAGTAAATGTGAATGAGCAATAGAATTAATATACAAATTAAATTGTCTGTACATAAATTCAGAATAAAATAAAATTGCACAAATTTACATTTAAAAAATTTTTAAATTGGCTTTTTGTATTTTTGAAAGATTAACACAACTAATAAACTAACTTCTTCAGAAAAATCCTGTTATGCACTNAAATTGGCTTTTTGTATTTTTGAAAGATTAACACAACTAATAAACTAACTTCTTCAGAAAAATCCTGTTATGCACTAGGAACAAGAGACCAACCAGCACTTGAACTAGGGCAAGTAGCTCTAATTAGTCACCATCATCTGCATCTGCCATCACCTACTCATACAAAAAATGCCAAAACAAGGTAATCTCAACAACCTACCCAAAATGTACACGTCTCTATTAACTGAAAAAAATCATTCCAAGTATGTTCATTTGCATTTAAAAGTTATACGAAACTTATAAAGTAAACTTTTAACACCCACAACAAATAAAATTCTACAATAGCATTTTACAACCGGGCTACAGGACCCGTGGTTGGCTTAGTTGGTTAGTCACTAGCCTCCCACCTCTGGGGTCTCTGGCTCTATGCCAGGCCCCAGCGAGCAGGAATATATCGGACAGGGAGCTCTCCTGTGGGGAATGCGTAGTGGACACTGCCATGTTGCTGGGGTTTTCTCACTTCTTCCTCCATCTTGTCCCATCTCATAAATTCTTCAGGCTGGCCATAATGACAGGTCAGTCCCTGGGGTAAGGTAGCCCGGCTCAGATTAGCACCAGCGTCCTCTCATCCACAGTGACCCTGCCTCAGGCGGGAACACCACGTGGATTTTCATTTTTACTTTCTTCAAAATTAATAGTCACTAATAAAATTTTTTTAATGGCTGTAATGTATTACAGGCAGCATTAGATAAAACCAACTACGTACTTGGACAAGAATTGCCCACAGCTTGTACCCAGAAGCTATCCCTGCATTTTGCTGGGACAATTTTAAGGAACCACTGAGAAACAAAATTACCATGGATGCATAAGGCAAGTTGAGAGGTTTTGGTCAGTGTATAACATGGTTCNGGAACCACTGAGAAACAAAATTACCATGGATGCATAAGGCAAGTTGAGAGGTTTTGGTCAGTGTATAACATGGTTCGGTAATTTTCTACTTGAGGGGCTTTCCTGAAAATAAGAAAAAAAACTCCAGAAAGTGGTATATTTCGACTNAGAGTCGAAATATACCACTTTCTGGAGTTTTTTTAATTATTTTCAGAAAAGCCCCTAAACTAGAAAATTACCCATGGTTCAGAATGGAGTATTGTCTAAGCCACAATCACAATAAATTACCAAACAACATACGTGATCCATATGATAAAAATACTAAGGTTTTTAAAAAAATGCTACAGGATTATTTATAAGCCCACTTTTTCCACTCTGTCAAGCAATTTTCAGATGCTAATATATATNTAAAAAAATGCTACAGGATTATTTATAAGCCCACTTTTTCCACTCTGTCAAGCAATTTTCAGATGCTAATATATATAGGCTGTTCATGGTAAAGTGAGCACTTTTGATGCCCTAGTTACTTTTCAGCCATTTTTTATCCTTTAATAAGTTTGTAGAATAAATATTTTTATGTAAGTAATAAACACAGTGTGTATATTCCACTGTATACTGAAGTTAACGTCTAGGGTTAGAATAAAATATATTTATTGACGATTATTTTTAATGAGGCTTTCAAAAGTGTTTACTTTACCATTAATAGCCTTTAGCTACATGTCGCACAGATTTACAGATATCTGAGATGAGAGTTATTTTTGTGTAGAATCATCCCCAGGTGATTGTTTTCTGGGGATATTTGTTTTTACTTATACTATAACTTGTTATAGACATACTGTGAGTTATAAAAAAATTTCACATTATTTTTATTACATATATATATATATATACACACGCATACACATATTATTATGTATAAATGACACATGTTCCATAGCCTTATGGCTGTTGCCATACCTGTGAGGGTGAAATGAGGTGAAGATGGAACACCAGTGGAATGCATGGGTGGGGGAAACATGAGTGCCCCGAGAACATCCAATGGCAAACTACAACACCCACCGCATTTGCAACAAGCAAAAATCTGGGTGACCCTGCTGGGAATCGAACCCGGTTCGCTTTGGTGGGAGGCAAGTAGTCCAACAACTACACCACTGCTGCCTCTGTGGCCCACCTTCTATCCAATGCAAATACAATATGCCCACCTCTCACAATGATATTTACATAGATTAATTAAATACAAAAAAACATGCTTGAAATGCAGCCATAGAGAATTTGAAAAAAAATTTCACAAAGGCATTATGTACATTAAATAAAACTACTATAATATGAGTTATAGCAATAAATTAGGTTATACATACATGATTAATTCACATTATAATAATTTGTCAAATTTACTGTTTAAAATTACTCATTTGACAGCCTTTCCCGAGTCTGTTTTCATAAATACAAAATTAAAACTGTGTGAATGATGTATGTTTCTATGGATTTAAATCGCTTTGGTTCGTAAAAAAAACGTGCAGAAATTTATAAAACGGATTCTTTGCTATGTAAAGTGTATGTAACGTATGTCTCTTATTGTAACTACACACACAAGCTAGACTGGATGTAATTGTGTAGTGTGGAAGGGAGAGTACACTGATGGGAATATTCTTTTAATCTTGGACCACATTAATTATCACCACTAACATTGAATTCTGGCCTGGGGGTTTGAACTTTCCCAGCTCCACAGGACAGCAATTATTTTGCAGCAACTTAACACAACTTTTACGTCTTACCAAGGACGGGACACTCAGGAACATCAGTTGCAACCAATCTCAGTAGGCTAGAAACAACATGCATAACACTGGGAAGAACAGAATCCAAAAATACCAATAAATACAGAAAATTAAATATGTACACACAGAGACTTGTGAAAAATATATGAGGTTTAATTTGAATGAAAAAGTTTTAATCTTGACACAAAAAAAATTAAATCTGATGTGTGCAAATATTATTTTGGAAGTCTTTGCAGGTTTAAAAATTAATTTTGCTCAGTGTAGCCGCAAACAACTGTAGCCGCTCTGGTAAATTTCTTAGTTTCTCGCAAAAATTAAATTAAATGTCTTTCTCAAACCATCTCATTTGGGAAAACAAATGAGATCTTGGCAGGGCTCCATAGGCAAATTAGGCAGAGCAACTTCAATATTCTGTGATCCAAGATGGCATAACGTATGCCAATTAAATTTTCAAAAATTATTAATTTAAATTCCTGGTGATGTCTCTGCACTGAAATACTACAAATTCTTTGCTGGATATACAGTACTTAATGGCAGCAGCGTCTTGCAGACTTCTCGTCGGCTGGACCCTTTGGTCGTTAACCTTAATATCTTTGCTCACAAGGCTCTCGGGCCTAGGGTACACTAATACAATCCATACCATACCACATGCAAAATCGCGTTATCTCAAACTTGAATTTAATTATAAAACCGTGTAGGTAGCACGTGCAGACTATAATGTTGCATTTCTATGCAGCCCGTCTTCACGCCATCGGGAAATCTGCATAAATAGTACTTATTCTGCCAAATTAAAAATTCCTACTAGGCCGGTGACCCACTAGGTCTGTACAGTGCCTGACAGACGTCTGGGCACACAATTCCCTCACACTTGCTACTGCGTAGCCCGTCATGGACCAGTCTCTAGCCGAGTGACGACAGAACAGCCCGACAGCATACGCGCCATCCCACAAACATACAGTCTTAGGTATTTAGCGACATAGTAGGATGCACCACTAAAAGACCTGATGTTTGTGAGACAGCCGATACCATGACCAGCATTACATGCATATCTCTTGTGGTGTTCGTCCAGCTTCGCCCTTTGAGACTTGCCCAGATACCGGTCAGCAACAGTATTACATTCAAAGTGATGCACACTATTGCTAATACCACTGCTCTGGGTGTGGCTATTTGATCACTTGTATACTTGGCATGAGTCCATTACCTGCTAATGCATTTTGTTTTTAATGGATTTGTCTCCACCTGCTGCAAGTAGTATGCTATAGCTTCCAGGATAGGTTGTGGCAGCATTTTGTTATCCTGAAAACCAAATAAATCTGTATTATTTTTACTCAGCTCAAAAGTATAAGTTAAAAATGGCTCACAATTTCAACATGCATACAAAAATAAGACTAAAATACGTCTGAAGGGAGAGGTGGGGGGGATAAAAATTTTAGTACCACAGATGGTAAATAAAATTTGTATGTACAGTGAAACCCCATTTTACACTTTTCAAACGACCAGGAAAAATTGTAAAACGCAGGAAATTTTGAAAAGAGGGAAATTCATGCAGTAAAATCAGTAAATGGGAACAAATAAAATAGAAGTAAAATGCTGGAAAGCAAAAAATAAAAAGCGGTTGGGAGGGGGGGGGTTAACTGTACCTATATTATACAAAATCACTATCATCATTTGGCAAAACATTACCTAAAATGGCATTTTTCTAATGTCTAGCATGAACATCAGTCATGGTAATTTTCTTCACCATAGGAAGAGTGAAAGGAAAATGACTTTCACTTTCTCAAAAAAGTATATACTACATGCAAAATCAGTAGCATAGGCATATATTTATTGTGTGGGGGTTCTCTTCATTGATAAAGGCACCTACAAAAAAATATTCAGCTTAATAACAGCAGCAACTGTAGACACCTGTATGTTCATTTTACCTTTTTTTACTGTCCTCTTACACAGTTTTATTTACCAAATTTCTTATTTTACTAATACTACACTAAATGTTTTCTTTTTCCTTTTTTACAGATGCAAATCATTCCCTCAAAATAAACAGTACAATTATAACAAAATTTACACCTTTTAAAGGGAATAATACTCTTTGGTGAATACTTATTATCTATAAAACTTTTTAAGAGATTAAAACATTTACATCTCATACACAATAAATAATATAACATTGCAAATAAATTATACAAAACACTTTAAATATTCTATATACACAATTTGCTCTAGGGTATATACCAGCTGAGTCAAAATATGAGACGAGCCTTTTGCATTCAGTGCACTAGTATTTTACTTTATGCACATGCAATGAGCACTGACACAACAAGACTTTTAATCTCTCAGTACTGAAATAACATTGGCACCATTATGTTTCCAGGGGGGAGGGGGGGTTAACCCCCTCCCCCCCCCACCTATCCGAAAAGAGCAAATGATTAGGAAATAATTTTTGCTAGCACAGGAATTTTACACGCAAAAGTTGGCTACCTTGAATTCAGCAGTTTGTATGAGGTTTCACATTCTCATTGGCCAGCGATAAAAATTTTAAGTAAGATACTCAGAATGACCAACTTAATTCAAAGCCAAAACAAGTTACACAATGTAAAGCAGATTTCACAATTACATGACACAATGTGATGTGACGTGCACAATGCTGGCAACAGACTACAAATTTTTTTCTTGTTTCCACAATACAGCGATGAGATGTTGCCAGCCACCAGCGATATAGACAGTACTGCTATCAGTTATTCTGTAAGGAAGTTCATACCGAGATGTGAAAATAAAACAATAAAAAAAGGCAGTGCAGTTTTTTTGCTATTTAATTACTAAAAAGAGTTATTTTTGAGTACATAACATTTTCTATCGTAAAAACTATAAAAAAAACTAANTTGCTATTTAATTACTAAAAAGAGTTATTTTTGAGTACATAACATTTTCTATCGTAAAAACTATAAAAAAAACTAACTAGTAATTTAGAACATAAATGACTTGTCAAGCATCGGAAAACATTTTACTTTTGTATTCCTAGTCGTAGGAAAATTCTTTATAAATTCGGACACCTATCAGTAGCTAGCTACCTTTGCAAACAGTTTATTACGTAGATTTTCAATTCTTCTTTACCTCAGCTTCTCACCAGTTTATTTATTATGAAGTGCACAAATGTCAATTCTTATTTTTAGTCACCGGCAACGAGTATCAAAACAAATGTTTGTTGCTTTTGCAACGCTCTGGACGCGAGTCGCCAGTATCAAAGCCCTGATTGGCCGATGCTCGTCATGCCGCATAGTGTCGCATCCTTCAATTGTAATCTTGTGATTGAGCACGACGACTTAAGTTCAGATGATGAAGATATACTTGCTATTGGGCAGCTGCCCGGTGGCAAGTTCATCCTCCCCTCCCACTCACTTGTTTTCCAGACCCTTCCTGAACTTCCCAGCACCTTCTACTGTCACTGCTTCCTGCAACCAATTCCACTCCCTCACCGACCTCACAAGCATGGATTGCCTACCTCGCTCCGTTCTCCTCCATACCCTCTGTATCTGTAACACTGTTGTTACCTCTATATACCTCTGTACACCCCCCTAGATAACCAGCACCCAACTTGCTACATCTTCCCTCCATTCACCATCCTGTATAACCTGACCAGTTTATCCACACTTCTCCTGTCCTCCAATGAACTCCAGCCCATTTCCTTCATCATCACCGTTGGCCAAAAGTTGCCTTCATCCTCACCATCCTGCCCTTCTTTGTACCTTCTCCAGCTCCAGTACCTCCACTTCGACGTACGGGTCCCATTCCGCTGCTGCGTATTCCAATGTAGGCCGCACCACCGTGCCGTAAGCCTTTCCGTTCACCTCGCTGCTTACTCCCTCAGTACCCTCCCCAGCATTCCCAAAACTCCTCTGCCTTTCATAACCACTCATTCTACCTGCTTTTTCCACCCAAGATCTCCCGGCAATACTACTACTAGGTATTTATATTCTGATACTTCCTCTATTTCCTGTCCCTCCCATTTGTAAATAAATGTCCCTGATCTTTGCCCTCTTTCTCGTAAACCTCACTATCTTAGTCTTTCGGACACTGATGATCTTATTCCTCTCAGTCCATGACAGTATCTGATCGTCATCTTGGAAATTGCTCTCCCCACCTACCTCTGCATACAACACGCAGTCATCAGCAAACAACCTTCTTTTCCCACCCACCCCCATTTCCACGTCTTTTACCATTATGTTAAACAACAAGGGGCCAAGCACACTTCCCTGTGGCACCTCTGATGTCTCCCCCACTTTTACCCTTTGGCTCAGTCCCCTGAGGAAGTCACCAATCCATTATACTACCCACTGGTCCGCGAGGAGCTCATCCACCTTCCTCATCAAAATACCACGGGGAACCTTGTCAAAGGCCTTTTCGATGTCAATAAAGCAGGCATCCACCTGCTTCCCTTTATCTACTGCCTGCAACAGATCCCTGCCACTTGCATTTCACATTAATATCCCTTCATAAATCCATGCTGGTACTCCTGCAGCCAATTCCTCTCATTCATAGCATCTACTACAAAAACTGCATAACTAGTGTCTGCATTACCTTCCCTGCATTTGATGCGAGACTCACCGGCCTGTAGCTGCCCGGCCCCTCTATATCCTCCCCTTCCCGCTTATATACTGGGACCACCAATGCCTCCTCTCATCCCTGCGGCAACTTACCCTCCTCTAGTGATCTGCTAAAAAAACAACACTTACAGATAGCTAATCACCTCTCTCCCACCAAACTTAAGGGTTCCATTTGATTACATCTGATACCACTGCCTTATTACTCTTCAACCCTCTGATTACCACAGCTATCTCTTGCTGACTAATCTAAAACTCACTATATAACCCCCGGTCCCGATTATCCTACCTATTCCAATAATTCTGTACCTCAAATACTGACGTACTGAAATTGCATCATCTTCACTTTTTCTTTCTCATCTGTTGCAGTAAAGCCATCTATACCTTTCAGAATCGGTATACCTTCCTCTCCTCCCCTTACTTTCTTAATATACCCAAACAAATGCCACCATTCCTTTCCTTTTCCATCCTCCATCGAGGATCTTACTCTCTAGCTCCCTGCCCATCTGCTTCATCCATTCCTCAACACTCTCAATCCCCCTGTTATGCCACTCAACATGCATTCGCCTACACATTCATTTCATTCTTTTAATCTTCCATCCATAATATGGAGGGGCCCCTCCAGTCCATATCCTTTTCTTACGTACAAAATTCTCCATAATTACCTCCATTATCCTTCTAAATTCTCCCCAAAATACTTCTACACTTTCCCCCTGAGCCCACTTAAGAAACCTATCTGCCATGAAGTGTTCTGCCCCCTTCTTGTTACCTCGCCCATACTGCCACACCACCCTATCCTTAGCTTCTTCTACCTTCATCCTCTCAAGCCTTTATTTACACCAAAGGGATGTTGTGATCACGAATTCCATCCAAAACTACAGCACCAACTATAGCATTCCCAGGCCTAACCAACACCACATCCAGCTCTGTTCCAGTACCCTCCTCGGTAATTATCTAGTTTAGGGGCTTTTCTGAAAAACACAATAAAAATTTAAAATTATGATATATTTCTACTCTACTAATGATGCAGAACACGAATATACTAGGGGCATTAACGTCCGACTAATTTCGTAATATGTGCCCACCTAACCTAACAAAACCTAACCCCACGATGGGCGAATCACTATTTTACATTTTTAAACTAACCTAGGATTGTTGGGTTTTACACTAACCTATGATGTTAGGGTTTTAAACTAACCTAGGATAGTAGGGTTTTACACTAACCTAGGATGTTTGGGTTTTATACTAACCTAGGATGTTTGGGTTTTACACTAACCTAGGATGTTTGGGTTTTACACTAAAATACGAATGTAGGATTGCAGGGATTTAAAGGAACCGTAAAACACACCAAAAGAATGTAAATTGACTCACCTAGGTAGGGGGCTGGTATTATTCCTCTGACGTTAATAGACACAAACAAACACATTTCGCAAGTTTTTTTTAATATGTTCTACTTATTTTAACACTACGGCCACTTCAATATCAACTAGGTAAGCTATGCTGAATTCATTAAAACAACTTTTGTTGGCATAAAACGTTTCGTTCATAAACGTAAACAAACTGTCAGAAACAGTCATCTCACAAACTTGTTCAATTTTTTAAAATATGTTGCACTTATTTTAAAGCGATGCCCCTAGTATATTCGTGTTCTGCATCATTAGTAGAGTAAAAATATATCATAATTTTAAATTTTTATTGTGTTTTTCAGAAAAGCCCCTAAACTAGATAATTACCCCCTCCTCACTCCATCTCGTAGGACTTTCTACAGCTTCGACTAAGCCCCCTGTTGACACACTGTGTTGCCCATCTCTGCATCATAGTGGTAGGTTATGCCCTATATGATCACATTTTTTCTTAGAAAAGATATCTACTTTAAAGTAATTATCATCAAATAAGTATTACTGCAGTAATTTAATTTATGTAGATACAATTACATATTACACATATTACGCCTATTGCGCAAAATACAAACACAAGTCAGGTTAAAATATGCGAATAAATCCAAACTACAATATAATAAACGTCGTATATGTAATGTCATTCCAAACGTACATCATCAATCAACCAATCATAAATATAACAAGGAAATTCTCTCCACAAAAAAAAATACATACATTTAAGAGTCAAAACGTACATTTCACCAACTACGCATTGGTAAACATTGGGTGTACTTGCCTTCACAAAAGTTGGTGCAACTGACGGAGTGGCGACCGTGTGACTGCAGCAAGTTGTCTAAAACGTATGGGACAGTACGATATTTTTTAACAAGTGAGTTTGTCACAGCACTTGGCGACGATAAGATAACAGTCGTTTCCTTGGAAGAAAAGTGTACACTGCTGATAACAAGCTGACCCGGGCTTTTGTAACAGTCACAACCCAAGAAATCGCGTCTCTCTCTTCAATAATGGCCGTACGTCATAACGTCAATAGTTTAGAAGATTTTAACAAGCTAGTTTCAGAGCTTGAAGGAAAACAAGTGTTTGCATTGTTTTGCGGTTCGAAAACTGAGGGAGGCTCCAGCTGGTGCCCAGACTGTGTCAGAGGTAAGCAAAAACTTTACGTGTAAATAAAAATAAAGCCATTAAAAGTCGTGAACGAGTGCCGCTGTATCCAACTACAGGGCCGCCAACATGATCTACAGCGGTGTGGAGTGGGAATTAAATTATTAAAAATTAATTTTAGATTACAAATGTGACGTGCCGAGGCGCCTGCGTTTGTTGTTAGTTTGTGATCTTTCTTTAGTCGGCGCCCGAAGCGGGAAAGGAAATGGCGTTAAAGTTTATAATATACATCATACACTGCATTCAACACCACAGGTTTGCGTATTGCGTAGAATATATCAGAAATGCCAAATATGACCTGCCGTATACTTATGTAACGCCTTGTAAACAAACACATAAGACCGAGGCGAAGATCATATTAAAAAGAAGAAAGTCGAATTACCGGAAGGTTTACTACTGCCAACTTCGAAAAATAAAAAAGAGTAGTACAAAAAATGTAATATTAAAACTAAATTTTATATTCCAAACTACCGAAGAATACAGAGGTGAAACAGTAGCTTATACTGCAAACTCAAGCCGCACACACTGTCAAAATGGCGTTGTTGGCCAGCAAAATGTTGGAATGCCTGTGCGCCCAGACAATGGGGAAACTTTCACAGGATGCGGTGGCCAACCAGATGCAAGGCCT
Organism: Clitarchus hookeri; assembly: GCA_002778355.1. Taxonomy (NCBI): domain Eukaryota; kingdom Metazoa; phylum Arthropoda; class Insecta; order Phasmatodea; family Phasmatidae; genus Clitarchus; species Clitarchus hookeri. Next base: position 278,719 of record NQII01000321.1, on the reverse strand, counting down.
GTTCCCAGAGCCTTTCACAGCCAATCAGAAGATGGGTATAGCTGCATAAAAGGAACCACTGTGCCATTTCATATCTGTGTATTTATATACTCTGTGCAATTATGATTGGCATACTCTTCGTGAGAGGAGGGTAGGCGCACTATATTAAGCCTAAAAGCATTTACTGTATTGTAAGCAAAACTCTGAATCAGATGTAAGCCCTACTGTAATTTTGGAAAAGCTATGATTATCTTATGAAGTTTAGTTTTCACTAGAATTTGACACTTGTCCATTGACAGTGAACACATTCAACAGGCTGACACGGCCGAGGTTATAGGGCCTATGCTGAGATAATAATATTCTGTTGATAAAATGCTTATAAGGGCGCCAGTCGCTTAAGGTTGCCTCGGAGCGACACGAGGCTCTCTCAAGGGTGTTCGGCCATGATTTACCCAGCCCTATAACTCCATGTCTCATTCGCGGTGGTCAACGGAACTGTTGGCCGTTCCGTACGCCCTGTGATTATTATACCTTCAGACAGTTAACACTTGAATACATGAACACTAGAATGACAGTGATGCAATCAGGTCATGAAATGACTGAGACAAGTCATATGTTCTGTATAGGAAAAAGTTTTAATGTACTATATTCTCTATACAAAATGCTTATACTCCACGTTACTTAAGTGGACACGGCGCACAAAGCTCCGCCGTTGGGCTAACATATATCTGCTATCAAGGGCTGAAACTAATAAAACTCCCTGGTCCGAGTCTTAACAGTGATGGGCACGGCTCGGGGCTAGAAATAAAGGTTTAAGTAATTAATGATTTATTGCAAGTTAAATCAGTTAAACAAAAGTTGGTGAAGTGCCCCAAGCGGCATGACGCTGACCTCACCTGAAAATCATGGCATTGCCCGATCGGTCCTTCACGATCGGGTGGCGCGTAAAACGTGAAGCATAAGTAATGTGGCACTTAAAATAATTATAGCTAAGACACAACTGGCATAATACATTGTACAAAATACAGTGAAATTCCGTAATTATCTAGTTTAGGGGCTTTTCTGAAAAACACAATAAAAATTTAAAATTATGATATATTTCTACTCTACTAATGATGCAGAACACGAATATACTAGGGGCATTAACGTCCGACTAATTTCGTAATATGTGCCCACCTAACCTAACAAAACCTAACCCCACGATGGGCGAATCACTATTTTACATTTTTAAACTAACCTAGGATTGTTGGGTTTTACACTAACCTATGATGTTAGGGTTTTAAACTAACCTAGGATAGTAGGGTTTTACACTAACCTAGGATGTTTGGGTTTTATACTAACCTAGGATGTTTGGGTTTTACACTAACCTAGGATGTTTGGGTTTTACACTAAAATACGAATGTAGGATTGCAGGGATTTAAAGGAACCGTAAAACACACCAAAAGAATGTAAATTGACTCACCTAGGTAGGGGGCTGGTATAATTCCTCTGACGTTAATAGACACAAACAAACATATTTCGCAAGTTTTTTTTAATATGTTCTACTTATGTTAACACTACGGCCGCTTCAATATCAACTAGGTAAGCTATGCTGAATTCATTAAAACAACTTTTGTTGGCATAAAACGTTTTGTTCATAAACGTAAACTAACTGTCAGAAACAGTCATCTCACAAACTTGTTCAATTTTTTAAAATATGTTGCACTTATTTTAAAGCGATGCCCCTAGTATATTCGTGTTCTGCATCATTAGTAAAGTAGAAATATATCATAATTTTAAATTTTTATTGTTTTTTTCAGAAAAGCCCCTAAACTAGATAATTACCTGAAATTCCTCTTTTTATTTATGGAAGTGCCTATGCACCAGATGGGTGCACTCAAAACTGAACAGCGATTTAAAAATATGTTTGGTGAGAGTTTTGATGGTTCCAGAAATTGTGTTACTTTATTTGTAGCATGTCTTGCCTATTGCTGTTGATTGATCACTTGGTTTTTGCTTTAATTGAATTTAATGTTTGGCTGCCTGATGACATCAAAGGGGTGGCCTGAGTCGAAGTATCTGTGATGTTGACGCACTATTTATATCAAATTTTTAGTGGTTATGAATTTCACCTTCCCATGTTGTAACACATCACATTAGTTAATAGATGAATTGTGTACCTACTTTATTTATTAATTTTCACGTCTCCAGAAAGTATCGTGCTATGGCTGCACTTTTTCACTACGTGTTTTTGAGACTAATATCTCACTTTACATGTAACATCAATATCTGGTACATAATTATACATGTAGTATTTTATTCTGCAAGGAACCTACTGTTTGATGTCCCCATTTACCCTGTACCCTGGTGAAATTTGCCATGCTGGCGGAAATGCAAAGTTTTGATACAGTTTCCGGTTTCCCTCGTTAGCGCACCGGTTACAACGGGTCACGATGCGCAAACGTACGTTCAGGTTGCTTGAATGTTATTAAATGCATGGTTGATGCGTTTGATGTGCGCACAAGCGCATATCTGTGGTGTACAGTACCTGCTTGTTGTGATGAGGTGCAAAACACGCTTAGGCGAAAGTGAGGGCCGCATCAAGGCAAAGCACTGCTGCAGCGATTTATACTCAGTCATTTATCTACACCACTGTTGTGCTAATGCAGCAATTGTAGCGATAAAATACTTGCTGCATTTCCGCTGCTAGCAGACGACGGACACCAAAAGTGCAAAGATGGAGCCATAGCCACTGAGTACGATATACGCCTATATTTTTGTACTATTTGCACAGGATGTATTACAAATCCCACCTGAATTTCATCAAGGTAGCCCTTGCAAAAGCCAAGTATACAGTTTTTATAGCTATCAGATATCCATTTTTAAAAAAGCCATGATTTTTTATAATTACCTTTTATTTAAATATTTTAAATAATTGGAGCACATTAAATAAGTGTTACACATGTGCATAACTACAAGCAGAAACATACAATGGATGGTATGTCAGAGAGGACGGGGGTGGACAGGTAATATAAAAATTAAAATGGATACTGCCACAGATAATTTGAGACTTCCCCGCTCTGGAAACAAGTAGTTGGCGCCTATGGGTGAAGCTCATCCAGTGGGCAAAGCATTGCTGCAGTGCTTTATGCTCTGAGATTGGTGGTAGGAACTCAAGAGCATGGTGACTCCTCCCTTTTCTTGACGAGGGGGATGGCAAGTGGCAAGAAGGCATATTAAATCTTGAGATCCTGTGTGCGGTGGGTTGCATCGCCTCTTGCTTAGGAGTAAGGAAGCGTGCTGCATCCTAGCTTTCTTGGTGCGTGAGGGGAGAAGAGAGACAAACAAGGGGCTCCAACACGGTGTACTGTAACACGGGACAAGTGGTACGCCTCAGTGTAATAAAAAGTTTTTGTGACACTAACAAAGCTGTTCAGGGGTGTGTGTTCTAAATAACAGTTTTTCATTCATTTTCCCTTGTTGCTACGATTGCCAGATGTACAGATTTACGTAGAACAATTCCAATTTTGCTCACTTTGTTCCGTATACAATTCTTGTCTGTTACAGTATGCTCATGTTCCAACTTTTAAGGTCAACTGTACAACCTTGTAAAAGATTGCAAATTGGTGCTTTGAAGAAATGTGTATTCTTTTCAAAGCACACTCTTGGCATTCAAATAACTCAATTTTCATAGTCCTAAAAGACATGACGGGAAATGTATTTTCATGATCAAAAATTGAATATAATCTACAAGTATTTTCAAAAATGTACAATTTCGTCCTGTTTCTTACATGTACCTGGTGTTACGGTAGTATGAAAGTTTGGTTTATTAAATGTGCCTATGTTGGACATAATTAGGACCTTGTTCGATGAAAGTAGTGCCAATGTTTACTTTTTGTTTATGTATCATTTCGCCATCAGCTGGTGCGTCAAGTGGCAGCTGTATATTAATTTTATTAACACACTGTCAGCTAATCCACTTTCCATTGTAATACTAAACAAATTTTAATGTATTTATAGACCCACATCTGTCTAAAAAATTTGTAGGTTTTAAAAGTGAAAACAGAAAACCTTGCAAAAATGAAATATTTCATACCTATTTTTTTATTTATTACAGACAACGAATTTGGATTAACATTTGCGAGACAGTAATTGTAGTTCTTATCACATTTTGGATGTTACAGCTAATATTTTAAGACTGGAAATAAGTAATATGGGAAACTTGCTTGACAACGCACTTTTCATACGCCAAAAAACAACTTACCAACAACTTTTGCAAAGCAGTTATTTTGCTATTACTGATACTAAACAGCTTGAGTTAGAAATATGTGGCGTGGCATAACGTAAGAATTCTTTAAATCTACCCATGCACATCCCATTTTCTTTAATTTATTAATACAGAATGGTAACGACAAAAATTTGGGTTTGCAGGAGAATTTTGCATGTAATGGACGTTAGCGTAACGGAAAAGATTACAGACCCAATAGAAATTACTAGAAATCAAAATTGCTGTACACGGAATACTTTAAGATTTATACAGAGCTTGTGGACAAATAAAACCATTGGAATCTGTTCGTAAATTTGTTATTTAAACAAGAAAACAATATTTTGTTTCTGGCTGGTTGTAGTTCGGGATCTGGCGAACAGATAGCGTGGAAGGTCGTGTTGTAACAGATGGCGTGGTAGGACTTGTTGTCAACTACCTCAACAGGTAGCAGCACTTTGACCTGCTCTTGATTCCGTCTTTGTAAAAGTTCACATTTCTCATTTTATTGGTTTAAAACGACAAGAGTTTGAAATATATTTCATTAAATTATTTGAAAAAAATTATTCAACTTTACCCTTTGATATTTCTGTAGGCTTTTGGAAGGTACGACATACAAAGAACTTTGAATGTTTGAAGTTGCATTTCATTTGAATACGGACCGTTTTAATGTCAGTTTCATTTTGAACACACACAAATTACTGCTTTAGCACGAAGTTTAGTTTGTAACACTAATAACAGCCGGTTTGTGAACACGAAAAATAAAACGTATTAATTCATCTCGGAACTCTTTCTTATCCGCGTATTTTCTGCTTGCTTGATGTGTGTCGGCAGTGCAGTCAGAATAGCCAACGCAATATTGATTTTCATTCGTTCATGGATCAGCTGATACAGGATTTTGTAAATGGCACGTTGTTTGTTACGTATACGTCAAGTTGCCACTCACTGACTGTCAAAATCTCGCCCAACTTTTATGAGACAGACCATAATGTAGGATGAGTCAAAAAAGCAATGTAGCCAACACATGTATTGATTTTCCTTTGCAAATATGTGGTAACCTTACGTGTTGCAAGAATCAATCAAAGAACACTGTGATGTTGCATAATTATAAGACATAAAATTGTGAAGTTTATTGGTTTTTGGCATCATTAAACATACCTGTTGCTTCATAATTTCCATATATGTGGCAATATTGCACCAGTCAAGTTTACCATAGCACCTTCAAAGTTCACATTAAAATTTACTGTAATTATAAAGATTAGCGACTTTTTTGAAGGAGACATAGTAGACTAAGTAAATTCAAGTTTCAAAATCTGAGACCAACTCCACGCCTGAAAAATATTTAATGAAAATTATGCCTAGGTCTATAACATGCTTAGTTTTTGCTCTGTAAGGGTAACACTTCCAATAATTGTACTGTTGATGGGGCCGTGGTTGTGTGGTGGTCAGACTACTCGCCTCTTTTCTCGGGGATCTCCCGTTTCCCCTACACTTTCATTCTGGTGCTGCTCCATCCTCACCTCACTTTACCCTCATCTACTCTCAGTATATTCTGTACCATATAAGAAGGCCACTTTTTGACAGCTCAGTGAAAGTAGCGCCACTGTTTACATCTGATTACGTATCCTTCCGCCATCAGCTTGTCCGTCAAGTCGGGCTGTATTTTTTATCAACATGCTGTCAGCTAATCCACTTCTCATTGTACTGTAATGCTAAACAAATTTTAAGATATTTTAAGACTGACGTCTGTTAAAAAAAATTAATTGGTTATAAAAGTAAAAATATAAAATGTTGCGAATAATTAAATATTTGCTAACTCTTTTTTAATATGTCCGAGATAGTGAATTTGGGTTAAAATTTGCGAGACGGTCTGTTGTATCTATTATCACACTTTGGACGTTATAGCTAATATATTCGAGTTGGAAATATGTGACGTGGAATAACGTTAGAATTGCTTAAAAACTATTCACGCGTGTCTACATAACTTTCTAAGGAAACAAGGAGATGGGTTTCAAGAGAACAATATGGCGTATAATTTACGTAGACGAACGATTACCGGCCGAATATAAATTATTTGTTCAACAAATCGTTGTACATGAAATATATGTTACTTTAAAAATTATACAGAGCTCGCGGGAAAATAAAACCATTTGTATATGCGCGTAAATACGTTATTCTAAACAACAAAACTATAATATGTTTCTGGGTGTAGTTTGGGATATGGAAAACAGATGGCGTGGGAGGGCGTGTTGTAACCGAAGGCGCTCCTGTCTGTCGCAAGATGGCAGCACATGGTTGGAGAGTCTGTAAACTTGAAAAAGGTTTCGATTTTTTTCTTACATTTGGATACGGATCGTTTTACTGTGCATCTCATTTTGAACACCTATACATTACTATTTTATCACGAAGTTTCGTTTCTAAAACTAAAAACTGCTGTTTTATGACCACTTAAAATAAAATGTATTACTTAATCTATGAACTCTTTCTTATCCCCGTATTTTCTGCTTGTCTGATGTGCGCCTGCACTGCTCTCAGAATAGCCAACGTAATATTAATTTCTGTTCGTTCGTGCATCAGCTGATACAGGATTTTGTAAATGGCGCGTTGTTTGTTTTCAATACGTTACGTTGCCACTCACTGACTGTCAGAATGTGGCCTTCTTATATGAAATGAACCATACCTCGATGTTAAGAGCCTCCTAAATCTCTCCTCCACTGTGCTGTTATATTAATACTCAACCAGCTTGATGTTAACTATCGGACATAGAATATATTATTTTCTAAAAAAAAATTCTGCTCAGTAGATTTATTTCTGAATTATGTCTGTAAACAACCACATTTTAAAAAATTTTGTAGCTTAGCTACTGTACAAAAACTATAACTAATATTAGTTAAAACACTTAGAATATAATTTCTCATGTATCTTCTTTAGCTGTCAGCAATTGATGCTCTTTTGATGCATTTACAGACATTGTAGCCAAATTATAGTAGCTTATCAGAAAATATCATTTCTCTCAAATAGGTAAGTTAAAAGCCATAGGTAAATTATTCTTCAGCTTTGATGTCAAAAAGCAAAATTATATTTAAAAGAATATGTTTCTTAAGAAGAGCCTAGTGCTGTGGCCTATTTCATAAAAGTACAAGTCTACAAGTTACAAGTTACAAGAGAATATTTTACAAGTGTGCAGGAAAGTTGTTTCAGAAAGAAAACTTGTAGACTTGTAAATGTTGGTGCACTTGTAAGAACGGATTTACAAGTCAGCTGGTTTTTATTTTGAAGTGGTGAAGTATTCCATATTTGTTATTGTATGTTAGGCATTCATAAAATGAGCTCAAGGCAATCTCAGTTGCATGGCAAACTGTCGGTTTTGCAAAAAATCAAAGAAAATAAAAA
>NQII01000321.1:238903-267699 GCA_002778355.1 Clitarchus hookeri | reverse complement strand
CATAAAACGTTTCGTTCAAAACGTAAACAAACTGTCAGAAACAGTCACCTCACAAACTTGTTCAATTTTTAAAAATATGTTGTACTTATTTTAAAGCTATGCCCCCAATATATTCGTGTTCTACGTTATTAGTAGAGTCGAAATATACCACTTTCTGGAGTTTTTTTTTTATTATTTTCAGAAAAGCCCCTAATCTAGAAAATTACAGTTATCTTATTTTTATTAAGACCTCCATCCCTTACGAACTCGGATACGCCCCGCAGGCATCCATGCAACAATAGGTACACATATTCACCAGTTTTTTTTCTTCAAGATTTTATCAAAACAATATTTATTTATTTAGATTGACCTCCACCAGTGGCCTATTTCATAAAAGTACAAGTCTACAAGTTACAAGTGAATTTACTTGTAAGTTGTAAGAAAAGAACAGAATGCTGTTTCATAAACCTACAAGTACAAGACTTGTAGCTGATAAAATCTTGAAGAAAAAAAAACTGGTGAATATGTGTACCTATTGTTGCATGGATGCCTGCGGGGCGTATCCGAGTTCGTAAGGGATGGAGGTCTTAATAAAAATAAGATAACTAAATTTGATTTTAATTTATTCACACACTTATTTATTTACAGCATTAATCTATCTATTTTCACTATTACTCTTTATTTCTCAATAAGCTCTATAATTAATGTATATTTTTACTCTAATAAATGTCCTTAATGTGTCTGTTTGGTTATAGTCAATTAACTCCTACTCATCATTAACACACTTTCAGACTGTCTATTTCCATCATTTGTGGTGTCTTTCACTTACGCACCCAGTCCAATAGGCCAGCCTGCCAGCCGCACTGTTCACTGCTGGTACTCGCAGTCGCAAATTTCCCTTCCTCTGGTCACTTCCCTCACTGCTCGTCTTATATCGCTTGGAATTCAGCCACTCATCCATTCCACAACTACACTCAACTACTCGGCTCGGAGGCCTGTCACACTTTTATATCATTCGCCCTGACCATCTGAAAGGTTCAACGCACCCTGAGTCACGCTGAGAGAACGAGGTCAGTAATCCAGAGCATTCTTCAGATAAATGCAGAAATCAATACAACCAGGGTCAGCAGTGTGCGCCGCGAAAGGGATTATCGTGTCGGCTCGCTTTTTGTAACAGATACGCGATTTGCTCACTGCCATTCAAAACATTCAATTGACGTGCTGCCCCATGATCATCATTACTCTGTCCTTTTCTTGCGCTTGCTCCCAGGGGGCGGACTAAGGTCAGCAACGCAGACCAGCGACACGTAACACTATTAATCCCAAGTAAACTTTTGTTTTTTTTTACTTTTGATGATAAGTAGCCATATGAATGTTACTCCACATTATTTTAATACTGTGGTGAAATTACATTTCAAGTAAATATTTTATCATTAGATCTTGATTTCTAGCTGAGCGGTATGAAAAAATCTATAAACCAACATTTCTTAAAAATTTTATTTTTAATAACTGAATTAGACCTAAAAGAAACTCCAAGAAAGAAATTATTCTCCTTTTAACTGTAAAATTGTGTTAAAATAGTATTGCAATAACCAAATAATTCAGACATATTCCATATTGGACTGTTATAGGGTCTACTTGTATTCTATTTGCATTATTTTTTTGTGTTGTAACAATTTTTCACTTCTGGTTTTTTAACTGCACAGTGGGTAGTGGAATATCCACATAATTACAGTACATGGCTAGGTTATTAGTAACATAGTGATTGCCGTTAACAGAATTGTGATAGCAGTAGTTGTTGACACTTTCGAGCATGCACGTGTTTTTGCTGCTTTATCTCAAAGGTCATACTAGACTGCTGTGGCACAGTTTACCTTTACACTCTCATGGAGTTTACTGTACCTGTGAAGGTGACTGAGATATGTAGGTAGACAGAACAGTTATGATAAAGTCGTGCACATCAACATTCCCCTACTATTTCTCTTGGAAACAGCTTTAAACTGTGTGTAGTCGTGTCTGATTGCTGAGGAATGAAAGTTTGCGTTACTATTATAGCAAGAACAAGAGGTTTGCCCATGCGAATAACACCGGCTGTAGTATGATGAGGCTTCAAAACATTAAAATACATATAAATACCTGTAACTTACTGAAAGGTGAACTTTGAAGGGGATAATGATACATGTGCTACCATACTCAGGGCCATCGACAGCCCCTAAGGGCACAGGAGCAAATAATTTTTTTTAAGTCCCCTTTCGCACTTCTATGCACAGCTTTTTAAACCATTCACACGCCTTAAAAAAAACTCTTAGTGCATTTTTTTAGGTATTTCTGTATATTACGTGAATAGCAAAACAAGGATTTTAAGAAAATATTTTCATTAGTTTCTCCCAAAGCAATTTAGTTTCCATCCAATTATGCACAATAATTTTTCAAAGAAAATTATTTTGAATGATTTAAAAAAAATTACAACACAAAGGTTTTAAACAAAAAATTTCTAATAAAATCTTGAAGCAGAGCCTTTCCAACCCCCTTGCCCCGGGGCCCGGGGATTTTGCCTACCTTACTCTTACCTCTTGGTGGGCCTGACCATACTTACGTAAGTACTATTTAAATAAATAAAACACTGTGCATATACATAAGAGCAGATGCAGTGTGTGTAAATCAGTTTGATTGTTTCATATATGACCTAGAACAAACTATTTTTATGACCATGAGTAATCTTATAATATATGCTTTTGATCCAGGATTTTAAAAGGTTTTGAAAATTTGCCCTCTCTTCCTCTTTGAGAGAACCAATGTTACTATTTCCCCCTTTTGGTTTTCCTCATACTGGAAGAACATCAATTTGCAATTTGTCACACTTTTCTTTAGTTTTGTGGTCTGTGTTCCGTATCTCATTTTCATGTTGAACATAAATTTTTTAGAGAAGTTAACTTTCGTGGATTAGCCCTTTCACCCTCGCCCTCCCCTACCTCCCCCTTCAATAACACCAATACTCTGTATTTACCACCACTGCCTTCATCAAGAACCAAACTATAAATTCTGGAACTTCTTTTAAAGCCAAATACAGTATTTATGATCTACAAGTGTTGCCTGTTAACTAGTAAACTCATGTGTATAGTAGTTGGAGCACAGTAATTCTGGCATAACAACTGCAGAGGATTTTTTTTTTTTTTTTGGTACATTATGTTTTATCGGTTTTAACCAATTTGTATTTTTAATTTTCATTATTCTTTGCTATTGGTATTTATATTTAAAAGGAACCACAAATACCAGACACTGTAATATATTTTTGTGTTAGTCGAAACAGTGTTTGCAAACTGCCTAAAGGTTTTATTATTCATTTGTAAAGATCAACAGTAATTCTTGAGAAAAATTGGAAGAATTGCCTTGTGTTCCACCTCATGAACATCAGTTTGTGTTGAATAAAATGCATAGATTTCATGAAAATAGTTATGTAGTTTATGTGTGGTTTTTTTTAAATTATTATTATTCAGGTTTAATCAGTTGTCCTACAAGTATTTTTTTTAAATTAGTTTCGCAGGTTTGGGGGTAGACCCTCCAACCTTCAACTTCCTGCCCAGCATGCATCTTACTGTCAGGATAGTGTGAACAGTTAACGATTGTTACAGTAACGTTTGGTAATGTGAATTTTTTTAGTACCTAATTTACCAATATTGCATTCCCATGGAAGAACGTACTTATTCCTGAAGTGGACCAGTTTACATGTGGGAAGTTGTAGTATTGCTTTTTTTAAACATAATTTTAACTTTCAGTTCCTATCGTATACAGCCAATTTCCAGGAGCGTGATTTAAACTTGGATTATCACTGTAAACTGTGCCAAAAGGAAAGGCTGAGTTTGTCAAATGGTTTTCTAGCTGTTATGCAGTCAGTATCAATTTTTTATTTAGACGGTTATTTTAAATAATGTTATATATTTATTTTGTAATTATTTTTAAGTAGAGTTTCCACTGATGATTGTAAATTTTACTGTTTTCTGCTCCAGCTGAACCAGTTATTGAAAAAGTGTTGTCAAGCAAAAAGGATGCAGATTTTCACTTCATAGAGGTTGATGTTGGAGACAGACCTACGTAAGTAATTTACAATCCATATTTTCACCTGTACTGGTTTAAGTATGTTTTCCTGAAAAATTGATTTCAAGTAGCTGGGTCTTATATTTTGGTAGGTAAAAACCATTGTGTACTATTTTCAGTCTCTTGTAAGTTTTAAAATTACTGCTTAGGCGAGTAAAAAAAAATGTGACAAAAAGGAGAAGAATTTTTACTTGAAACTTGTGAAATATTGCAGAAGTAACTTACTCAATCCCATAAAACTGATAAACTTCTTGTTATTCAGAACCATCAGAACTTATGTAAATGTTTATGAACACTCTATACATTGTTTCATTCTTTCCTTTTTTGTGCTGTACATTGTTTCATTCTTTCCTTTTTTGTGAAATTGATCAAAGGAAGTTGGAGATAAAGTAGGCTTGAAACATGTGCATCCTATGTCATCTTTAACTAGTAGCCTAGCTCTTAACATTCCAGGTATTGTATATCTCTTCCTATCTAACTTAATCTGACCAGATTTACTGTTTGAACACCTTTATCATTTTCATAGGTTTACATTATAAACATATTGGTTATGTAGGTTTCAGATTAATTTTCAGTGCCTTATTTTTAGTGGGTTCAGGGAGGCCACACACTGGGAAAACCGGGAAAATCCAGGGAATTTTCGGCTTCATCCTGGAAATAAATTTTGGTTTTGATTAAATTTTTCAGAGTACATAGTGACTTTTTTATACCTATCAACATTTACAGATTTTCTGTAACTTTTGCTAGAAAGCAAAAGTTACAGAAAGGTCTTACGGTTTTACAGGAGCAGCTCTAATTTCACTTTTTTTTTCTTTATGCCATCAAAATTGCACAATTTTCCGTGCCACATCAGTGAATCGAAGAGGCAATAAGTACCTACCATATACAGTTATGCATATCGTAAGGTACCATATGGCGTGCAATAAAGCTACCATACAAACTTTCTGGCCAGTAGACCATATTTTTTACTAGTAAGTACCATATTTGCACATCTGACTAAAGTAACCGAGCCAATTGCCGATGGTTGCCGCCTGATACTGAAATGCAACATGGTTTCATCAAAGCATAACTTGACGTAACAGATTGGGTTTTCTTAAGCCCATTCTACAATGCACGGATGCGTAAGAAAACTGACTCGGAGAACACGTAAACGGAACGAGCAAACAACTTGGGATTAATATTCAACTATTCTACAATACGAAGAAACATACAGTCCTGCAACTTACAAAATCAAAAATACTCAGCTGTTGCAAATTACTAATATAGCTTTTATAGTGTACACATCTCATTTTATATACTTTTACAGCGATTAACGCTGCAAATACTGCTGCCAAACCAAGTGCACGTGTTTATTAACCCAAAATCTATATTAGCCATGGCAAATACAAGCTCTTGTTACCATTTATATCAGAATGGCCATGAAAGCAAATTTCAACAAACCAAATACTCTATTCCTATTGGCTACATAATTTCACTGCCAGTTTTCTTACTGCATCCGTACGTTATACGCGTCCATGTGAGTCTCATTGTAGATTGCACACGGAGTGTGTTACGTGCTCCGCTTCCGTGATTCGTATCCGCATCTGCATCCGTGTCATTGTAGAGCAGGCCTTACAACTCACGTCATTGCGCCCTTTCAAAATCATTGGGTATGATATTTATTGTTAGATAAACAGATACTGACATCAACTTAGTTAATAATATTGGCAAATTACGTTAATAAACTGATTTCATTTCATGTTGGTGTACAGCAAACACACATTCGTTCAGCGGGATGAAAGATTTGTAAGTCGCGTATTTGTACGAGGAGAAGTTGCAGTATGTTATTCTAGACTTATTGATTACTATTAAGCCTATAATTGTTCACCAGGATTGATGTTTTGGGCGACATGTGTCGGAATTCAAAATTAATTTTTTCTATTAAAAAAACCTTGCAATAACTGTTTTTTGCTTTGCATGGGAGCATGCCCTGATATTTTTTTGTGTAGTGACGGGAGTTTTTACTGATCATGGAAAAATATATATTGTGGTCATTGAATTTATTTTTGTGACAATTTCAATGTGCTGTGAAAATATTGCAAAGGTAAGCTTTTATTTTATTTTATTTGTGAATTTTGAGACTTTATTAGTTTAAATGTAATGATGAAGGTATATAGTTGTTAATAATTGTTATATAAAAGCTTGCATTTCTATTTTATGGTGTTTCCTTTTTTTTATGCCATAGTTTTGTAGCACTGCAAAAGGTTGCTTCCAGACTCTGGGTTTTATAGAGTTTATGTGCAATAAATAAATAACTATTCATTACACGGTAGGCTTTCATTTATGTCCTTGGGAATTGTTTATAGTAATCTCATAGCTAGAACAAAACATTTAATTAGTTTCTACATTGTTTTTTGTCTGACTTAAAAACTGTTTCNTATAGTAATCTCATAGCTAGAACAAAACATTTAATTAGTTTCTACATTGTTTTTTGTCTGACTTAAAAACTGTTTCGGATTTAAATCAGTGATGCAATTGATTTTTTTTTATAAGCTGATGTTAGTTTTGGGTCATGGCATCTTAGTACGTATTTCATTGTTGAAAGGTATAGGTTAGAAGCTGGACATGTATTCTAGGCTTGCGAGTATTATTATTCAATTTGCAATGACAGTTTTATCAGGCACAGTAATATGTACTATTGTAAATACAAATTTTTTGTATATTTATATATGCTGTGAAACTGTTGGCACATTAAATTTATAGGGCTGTGAATTGTTCTAAATATGAATTTCCATTAAGTGAACTATGTTTATTTTCTTTAAATTATTGCTATCTAGCTATGGGTGTATTCTTTTCAAAGTTTTGTCATTTGAAAAGTTACGAAATAATACTTTAGGAATGAACTGATTGAAAATCTGTGTATAGCTGTGGAAANAGTTTTGTCATTTGAAAAGTTACGAAATAATACTTTAGGAATGAACTGATTGAAAATCTGTGTATAGCTGTGGAAATGTTTCATAAAAATTTAAATTTAGTCTGATTTAAGAATTTATTAGCCGGAAATGTATAAGTTAAGCCTACTCATTTTTCATACTTCGTCAGTAACTTTTTGCAGAGCAGTTACCACAAGAAGTTCCTTCAGGGAAAAACCTTTGAATTATCTGGAAAACCCACGGGCATTAATTTTGTAAAATATGTGGTCACCCTGGGTTTTTTCCCCCCCATGTGTGGCATACTATATTGACAAGAAAAATATATGTGTGTTTAGCAAGCTTTCTGGCATCATGCAAAATTCATTGGAGCCCAACCCAATTGGTATACGTGTGACATATCGCTCAGGGCACTGAAGATAACATCTCCTAATATTTTATAAATCAAAGGCAGATAATCCGTAGCACTCCATCCAAGTTGTGTTAGTACGTTGCATAGAAAGTGATACTCGATCATGTTGTGTGCTGGAGGACATGTGATTGTTCCAATTGCTTTATATATATGGCATGCAACCCAAAAAAAGACTGTTCGTGTTCCAAGCTCATATTACTTGACAGTGCTTTCTTCCTCGTTTTGTGCATGCGTATGAGCAGAGAGGATTTTATACTGATTGANAGCTCATATTACTTGACAGTGCTTTCTTCCTCGTTTTGTGCATGCGTATGAGCAGAGAGGATTTTATACTGATTGAAGAAACTACCCAGAATTGTGAATAGAACTTTTCAAGCACTACTTGCTGTGTAACATGCCAATGCTTTACAGCGGGGCTATTCAATTAGCGCTCCGCTGAACTCTTCAGATTGGCCCATGGACTATTTTTATCAGCAATAAAAAATAAAAAAAGTGTGTGTATATATACTGTATATATATATTTTTTTTTTAAGTCCCCTAATTTAATGCCAACAATAACTATATTACAAGTATAAAACTAGTAGTAAAATTAAATGTTATTACATTTATTATATCTTCATGAAAATAAATTATATATAAGTGAGCTAAGTCTTTGTAATAAGTGAGTGTGGCATGTCAAGCATTGTAATTATTTGTAAGTGGCCTGATGGGAAAACCAATTGAATAGCTTTACAGCTTCAGGTAGTTTATTATGAAACCTCTTGAATTGTAATAACTGTTAAGTATATCCAGTTTTGATTTTTGTTGGAAAAGATTACATAGCTCAAGTCAGTTATTTCAATCACAGCAAATTTTATGATGGGGAAAGTTTGCATGAAAGAAAGCAAATTTCAGTTCAGTAATTGCTCTTCATGTAAATTATATTATCTGAAGATAATGTCAGGCCGCTGATAGTTGCCGTCTGCTAAAAGTACCACATACAGTGGTAATTGGCTTTAAGTAGCAAGTTACATGACAGTATGTCAGTACGCATACATGTATAACAAAAAAATATTTCAGCTTATTGAAAATGCTTTGTAAATGTCCAGAATTTTAAGAACACTTATGCACTTATAAAATGTATCAATTAATATAAAAATTGTAGTTAAGTTGGCATACATTTAACATCAAAAACAATGACCACGGATCCCCATTGTT
This sequence comes from Clitarchus hookeri, assembly GCA_002778355.1. Lineage (NCBI taxonomy): Eukaryota > Metazoa > Arthropoda > Insecta > Phasmatodea > Phasmatidae > Clitarchus > Clitarchus hookeri. Next base: position 259,107 of record NQII01000321.1, on the reverse strand, counting down.
CTCATTTTGTCACTGTAATATTCATTGTGTGTAGTATTAGTGTTTTTTTTTTCGGTAGACACATTTTTTCTTTAAATATTGTTGACCTTTGATTTGAGTGTCTTGGTAGTAATGTATGTTATCACCACTTATACATGATGCTGACATAGCAGATAAAAGACGATAACTATTTAAGTAGATTATGTGGAGTCATTGTCACATTCAGTAGTCTATTTCATTTATCAAACTGTGGCATTTTGAAGGCAAATGTTTTACAAATAAATGTGAAACACAAATATGCAAATTAATACATATGCGCCTCAAAAAAAAAATTTTGCACCGCCTGTAGTTTTTTTTTGCATATGAACAATGTTTGCTGGGGCAGTTTTTTTTTTTTGTATAATCTGTTTGTTTTTGTTATCAAATCAGGTGTGGTATTTCATGTAAACAGTGTGTATTTTCTTCCCGTACTTTCCCTTGTGCCGTGAGCAATCTTAGTTACTTTGAAATCCCGGTGGTGCAACATTTTTTTCGAGGTGCGTATGATTAAAAAGTTAGGTGTTTTGTCTGCGTTTTTTTTTTGTGTAGCAATTGTTAGTGCTGTTTTTTTCACATGTCCAAAATTTTAATTCGGTTTTTGTTGATTTTCTCTTCTCGCTGTCTAACTGTAGATATTTCGTTGGATCCCAAAAGTCATTCACAAGGCAGCGTTATTACATGGATTTTGTATATATAATCATTTCTTTTGGATGATGGTGGTCTAGGTTCACTCATAGCATTGCTGGTAGTGATTGGAGAGGGGAGGGGGGGGGTGCCTTTTTGTGTACTAAAGTTGGCTGCTTGTGCTAAGGTAACTTCTCTGCTCCTCATATTAAAGAATATTGAAAACTATATTATTTCTTCAATTAAACATGTCATGTGTAATGGCAGAAAAAATGGGCACAGGCTTTTTGACTAAAACTGTGTGTGAAGGAGGTTAAATGATCTTGATATGAATTCTAACTTGGACTTTCTTTTAATTAGTAGCAGACTGGTGTACCTGTGTATCATTTCGTAAGCCATACTATAAGTGAGTGAAATGTACATCATGCTAGTATAAAAAAAGGTTTGTTAAAGCACATAATGAAGTTCAAAAGAGAAAATAGTCTTCGCTCAGCTTTGAGGGAGAGAACGTAGGAGAGGCAGTGCAGGGGAGGGTTCTTGTGAGCACTTGCCTCTGGAGGGAGGGAAACCACGTGACACTGCTGGTGCTATACTTACCTAACTGATAAAACACTCTACTACAGTGCTGTTAAATGCCATTGATGTGACTTAAGTATTTTCGACAGGCAATATGCACACGTGGAGCAATTCTCACCTAACTGTTCTCGGCCACTGTCGCTACTGAACTGAACAACCCCACCCCTTAGTGCAACGCCAGTGGACTCTCCCTCTTCATTTCGGTTTAATGCACANAAGTATTTTCGACAGGCAATATGCACACGTGGAGCAATTCTCACCTAACTGTTCTCGGCCACTGTCGCTACTGAACTAAACAACCCCACCCCTTAGTGCAACGCCAGTGGACTCTCCCTCTTCATTTCGGTTTAATGCACATTTTTTTTCTCATTTGTATTTGACTGTACATGTGCTATAGTCAAAAGTTACGAATGTCTTAACTGTTGGTAAGGTANATTTTTTTCTCATTTGTATTTGACTGTACATGTGCTATAGTCAAAAGTTACGAATGTCTTAACTGTTGGTAAGGTAGTTTACTTGGAATTGACAGTCATGAAAATGCTTAGTACAATTAACAGGAATAATTTTTCTTTTGTGTAGATGGCGTGACCCGAACAACCCATTCCGCAAGGATGAGCGCATTGCTCTGACCTGCGTGCCCACGTTGTTACGCTGGGGTGGACCCGAGCAGCTGGGAGACAAAGAATCCGCTGATCCTACCCTGGTCGAAATGGTGTTTTCGTCCACCTGAGTTCCAATTGACGTGTTTGTTCAGAGACTGATAGACGAATGCCTGGTGCTAGCATTCCACTGCCTCCCGGAAGGCATGCTCTGAAGATGCTTCTTCCTTTTAGTACTTAACATTTGTCGGTGTAGAAAACTTCACTGCTTTATAGTTTTCTGTGTTCTCTACTGGAAGACAAACTTCCTTCATGTTGAAGCAGTTTAGTAAAATACTGTAAATTCATTCTGTGTATTTTCATAAAAATAATCTTCCTACAAGACAAACTGGAAGAAAATACAAGATTATAGAGCTTTTGAGTTCCTGTAAAAACCACTTACTAGAGTATGTTCATAATGGTTGTTGGGTTACATAGTTGAAGTGTGGCTGATACCACTTTGTAAATATGTGGCTCTCTTACAGTTATGCATNAATGGTTGTTGGGTTACATAGTTGAAGTGTGGCTGATACCACTTTGTAAATATGTGGCTCTCTTACAGTTATGCATGGCTCTCGATGTAAATTAATTTCTAAGTAGGCACTTGGTAACTTGCAACTGAATAAATTGCTTTGTGCTTCATATTTATGTAGGGTATACTGTCCTGTGTAAGGAGGTAAGGTTATTATATTGAGTTACTGTAAGTTCCTGAACATTTACTGTATATAGATTCCTTTCCTGAATTCCTCCTTGTATAGGATCGTTGAATATTGCAGGAATGTACGCAGTGAATTTTTGTTTGGAGGTGGCTTCTTTGGAAGAATGTGATATGCTTTCCCATACCAGTAAACTTTGTGAATTTTTTTGGCAATAAGCTGTATTTCACAGTCATCTAATGATTTGGTCAGAAAAACTGCAGTCCACTGATACTAGTGAACGAAAAAAAAAAACAGCATTTAAAGTTTTTACTGTTACCAGAAGAATTCACAAAATTTACAGGTCACTCTGTACAATAACTGGCATTTATGTTCACAGACATACAATGGCCTAAATAATATAACATTCCTAAATGCAATAGGCATATGAGTAGGGGAATATAATTTTCTTGCACTTGAGGAATTGTGGAGCAAACAGATTTTAGTCTTGTCACCTTATCGCTGGCCTCTTCCATTAGTTACTTTGTAAAACTAGTCTTGTAGCATTACCAAAATGGCAAAGAATTTTTTTAATAAAATTAATATACACTCGTGGACAAAAAATGTTAAGCACCTAGGAGTGGTGGAAATGAAATGAATCTACAAATGTTGAAACATCATGTGACCATTACAATATCATATGATGTGGCTATCAGAGCTGACTGTAATCATACTGCTATTCCTATATCTGTAGAACGCAACATCCCCTTGGGCCGATTCGGTTCAGGAGTCTCACGGCCATAGTATTCTTTCCTGATGAAAGTCAGCCCACAGTAGTCGTAACTGGCCCTTAACTTGCAGATCAGCACTATATCAGTGACTTTCAAGCTAATCCCACACACATTCTAATGTGGGCAGATTTGTTTGGTTTTTAAATGTTTTTGCAAATTTTTCAAAGTTACTTGTTTATTTGAAGTCTTGTGAATTTGGTGTTAAATAATTTTTAAGAACTATTATTTGCATTTTAAGATTATAAATTGGCTGATATTAATGGCTTTACATGTTCTGTGGATGTACTGTTGATTTTTCATCACTACTAGCCTCCGAGGCAGGCAAGAGGTTCTTCACACAGCCTACAGCCATGAGACTATCAGCTTGCACGCTTGCTTGTAATACTCCAGATGTGCGTTCCTTCTCAGTTTTTGCTTCTTCCTTCCTTTTCATTTGATAACTTTACTTGAGAGTACATTGCGTTCCGCTTATCTGTACCTTTGATTGGTTCTGCAAAAAAATAATTCAACTTCCTCAGCTTCAGTGGTACAAATCTGACATTGGTTCAATTTCCTGTGATGTGTGGATCATCTACACTGAGTTGGCTGAACCAATACTAATAGTTGCAACATTTTTTTTTAGAGCCGTTAAAATTATTGAATGAAAGTTCATTTATGCAGAAAAGATTCTTTTGGACTGGCAGAAGATAAAATTTAAATTTGTAATTACGACCAAGAGATTAATGTAAAATAAGATTATGAATTATTGTAAGAGGCCCTAAGTTCCTGTTTTATTTTGCAGGTTAATTAATTTTGCAAGTTTGATCAATTTACCTCGCTCAATTAATTTTCTGTCTCTGTTATAAGTATTGTAAGATCATACTTTTTTGCTTATTAATTTGATTTCAAAATACAAGGCCATAAATTTGCCTAGTTCTTCCGTTTCATTTAATATCCCTTGATATTATAACTTAATTGTGTAACCTCTGGTTTTTGTTAATATAATGAAATTTCTGTAGTCTTTAATTTTAATGATTTGTGCCACATTTTTCTTTATTCATAAAGTAATGTGTGGTAGTAGTTTATATATTTGTTAGTGGCACAGATTGGGGGACCTCTGCATTTCACAGGCATTCAAGACATGTGTTGTGTGTAGCAAGCATTGGTTGCTATCTTATGAGGGTTAACACACAAGGTTGCATAATGTTGCTGATGCACTGCCATGCCATCAGGGTCCTCTAAATCATTATCAGTAGTGACCTGGAGTCGTACCTTTAGCTCCCTACGACATGATGCCAGGAGTAATACCATAGTGCATGTGTGCATGTGTGTGTGTGTGTGTACACCATCGGTAAGATGTAACCTCTCCCCTCGTCACCACCATACCTTCACAATAGTCATCCATGGTGATGCAGTGGCATTCGTCACTCCAAATACTACCATCTCTGGTAGCCTAGGCACGGGATGCCTGCCTCATGCAGACTCTTAATGCACCCCTATCAAACTCCATCAACTGGTAATGCTTCTACAGGGCATACTTGGTGGCCTTCCCTCAGTGTTGAATGTCACTTCACACATGCCTTATAACATTATCATTATAATTGTGGTGGAACCACCAATGCCTCTTGGGGCCATGATGACTGAGCGGTCAGACTGCTCTCCTTCCACCACGGTGAACCAGGTTTAATTCCCGGCCGGTCCACTCCGGATTTTCGCAAGTGGAAATTGTGCTGGACGATGCCGCTGGTCGGCGGGTTTTCTAGGGGATCCTCAGTTTCCCTTGCCCTTTCATTCCAGCGCTGCTCCATACGCACCTCACTTAACTCTCATCGGCTCTCAAGACCTCAATGTCAAGAGCTGCCCAAATCTCTTCGCTCGTTCCCTAATGCCCTCTGATGACTGTTCTAGGTGTTGCACAACATTGCAACTCTAACCATTTATATACCCAACAATGATGTGCATGTCCACCAAATTACATGTAATTTGGACCATTCATACTTGGTGCTTCACGTTTTGTCAGTCAGTATTACATTAAATTTGCAGGAAAATTCTTCTTTAACACTTCCAGATCTCCAAACTTTTGGAGATCTTTTAATGCTTTAGAATTTTTTAGGGATGTAGCTGAATAAAATAAAACATAACTCAGCAAAATTAATAACTACGACATGTACATATTTTGTCACGGGAGGCACAGAAAAGATATACATTTTAAAATAAAAAAGGAAAATTCTTTTAATTTTAATTCTTTTAAGTAAAAAAAAAAAAAACTTATCTCATCATGAACTGCAGATAATTTCTTTTAATGAGAAAGAAATCACAAGACTGTGTACTTGGTTAAAAGAAAGTAAGATGTATTCAGTAATTTCACTAGCAACATTTTTATAGTGAAATAAATATGATGCTAGATTATCCTCCAAATTTGAAGTAGCATTTTGAAGTTTCAAGTGTGCAGGAGTGTATATATGGGAAATAAAAACTTGATTGCATGGTTAATTTGCTGTAACCAATTTCCACAAACAGGGGACAACGAAAGCCTGCAGATTGCTGATTGTCTCTAATGAAAATTCAGCAGTATGAATACTAATGTTCATGACAAACACTAGGTCACTGATAGAGGCTGCTTGTCATTTGATGGAAGTATTGTCTCATGCTTGGTTGTTATACCGAGTGGTCTCCACAACCTTGAAACATGTCTAGCCTATTGTGTGTTAAGAAATTATTTGNATGCTTGGTTGTTATACCGAGTGGTCTCCACAACCTTGAAACATGTCTAGCCTATTGTGTGTTAAGAAATTATTTGAATAGCTAGTCAGGTTTATTTTTAAACCAGACGATTACATCCAGTTAACTATCCAATTATATTATCAGTGTCGTACGATAGCAGAATAAATGCTGATAAGAAATTCTTTATTGATAAATGTGATTAAATAAATCTGCAAATTTTAATGCAAATGCTGTTATTTACGTGTAGAAGAGTTTCCCTTGTGTAATGGTTGCACCTGTATTTTTCTGCATAAATATCTACATTTTTTCTTTGAAAAAGGAGNGGGGGGGGGGGTTATCCACCAGTATTCAACTACACTAACTGTTTATCACAGACTTATAGAAACAGTTACGGTGAAACCTTGTTAAGATGTTTGCGAAGGGACTGAAAAAAAAAATCATGCTTATTAAGCAGTAAAACTTATTAAAAGTGTTTAACATGTGTATATAGACAAGGGGTAAAATTAATGAACTTATTAAGGAGGAAACTTCTTAAGAGGGTTTCCTGTAACTGGTTTATTTTTAGGTACTTCACACCTTTAACTGAATGCCCAGGCCACGGGCAGCAGTTGAATTAAAAAAAGACTGTGAATCACTGCATTTGCCATCTGGAATGACAGTTACTATTCACTTGTGCAAGACATTTTATACAATTCAAATAACTCCTGACAATGTTTTATTTATTAAAAACCAACAAAGGCATGCATGCACGCACACATGCACTGAAAATTGCACGAGTTCATTTTTTGGCACTTAGAAGTGTAAGTAAATATGGGTAGTTAATGATTCTCTATCAGTCGCCTCAGTTTTCCTGTAATAAGTGGGCCAAAGCATGGTAGCCATTGAAACAATGATACTGTTTTAACGAGTCCAAACATTTGTGTACTGCAAGCCCTGATGTATGCTTTTTGCGGCTGTTCATTAAACAAAATGATGTTCGCACAATAAGCTGAAAAATGGCTAACTAGGGCACAAGTAAAAAAAGAGTATATATTTAGTCGCACCATAAGTGTTAAAAAGAGTTTTAAAAAAATTACGGCACATTTGGTCTTTTGGCACTGAAGCAGAACCAGGTTGTGTACGAATGTACCCTACTTTATACACTCCTCCACAAATAAATTATTAGGGAGGGTAATTTTGTCAGCCACCTCCTCACAAAGCTCAGTGGGGATGAGTAAGTGGCTCAGGCCAAACAAAATGTGGTAGCCAAAGATGACCTCGAGAGGAGGGATGCAAGGACACCACGCTGGTTGCTAGGCAGCCAGTTCCCCTACAATCAGGTGTTCAATGGGGAGGAAGCAATATTGTGTATGGCTGTAATGAGTAACAGCAGAGTGTGCCCAAAGATAGCCGAATGTGATGACAGAGCACTTACTCCCCACATACTTGGTGGGTAAGGGGAGGAAGGGAGAACGCTGCACTGGTAGCCAGGCATCCAGTCTCTGTCCCATCAAGCATGTAAGGGAGAAGAAAGCGATATGGCAACTAGCTGTAATATGTGAACGGTTGTGTGCCTGAAGATAGCAGAAGGTGAGAACAAAGTGCTTTCTTCCCCACTCGCAAAACGTGTAAGGGGAGGGAGGAAGGAAGGAAGGAAGGAAGGAAGGAAATGCTGTGCTGATAAGCTGCTGAATGAGAAGAGACGAGAGCACAATTGATACTGCATTTTCTTGTTGGAAATTTTTATAAACAGATAATGTAAGTGAAATCTGTGCCATTTACATGTCTCGTACCAATCGGGAATATGTATAATCAATGTTAGTTACATTGAAAATGGCATTGTTAATGGTATCTAACACCTATTTCACACAATTTTCAAGGAAATGTTTTGTATAAAATGTGTGCATTACGCAATGAAATAATAGATGAAACAAAGATGCACAGTTGCAAGACCTGCTCATAGTCACAAGTTTGTTTTATAAGTAGAATTGCACATGGGAATTGTGCCAGATGATACCACTGGGTTTTCTCTGGGATCTCCCGTTTCCCCCACACACTTGCATTCCGATGCTGCTCCATGTCCATCTTGTTTCACCTGCAATGACTCGCAAGACCTCGTTAAAAGCCACCCACAATCTCTCCACTCCATTTTTATTAGTACAAAAAATTTTTGATCAACATTTTTTTACTTATTTTTAGCCAAAATTTGACACATGCAATTTGCCTGTGCTTTTAGCATCTCTCACTCGTAATCATATTTACTGTACTGGAGGTTAAATTTGGTGACATACTTTTTGTACTTGAAAATTAAACATTTTTGTATGGCATCACTGTTTTCACTCTATTTTAATAATGTATAAATGTATTGTAGTTCGGAAAATTTTTTTCCGTAATCTATAGCTTATACATGTCAGAATACCAGTTCTGTAATACTATTTTAGTTGCTTGACAGTACTGATTTTCTTGTTTAGTCGTGTGTGCTGCAGGAGTTATGGTTATTGTGGTAATTTAAATTATTTGTAAGTTTCGTATATTCTGTGATGTGTATTATTGTCAGTATTTTCATGACTTCTAAATAAGGGGCCTATTCTCATTGAAATATGACAGAACATGTAAACAAAGTGTTAAATTATGTAACGGTCTGTCACTGTTAAATAAAACGCTGTGCATTTATTATATAATTCAGTATTGGCCCCTTCCCCCTCCATAGCATTAATGTTGAAAATTTTAAGAATTTTCTAAATTGGTTAATTGCAATTACCGGTATTATCAAAGCTAAAAAATAGCTTCTCAATTTCAATAGTTTTGTTATTATGCTAGGTGCATAGATTCTTATAAGATCTCAACTTTAGTGGTGAACATCAAATTTTCTGGTTTCCCAAGAGTGTGTCAGTTTGCATATGACACGATTTACCTGCTTGTTGAGGTAGGTAAAGCTGTTATAGGTTGTCCAGGGTTGAGTACTTTCAAAATCAACCTTTACAGACAAAAAAAATCCCTGCCTGTAACAAAATAAACAAGCACTGCCTTGCAGACTCCTAGCGAAGCTTGCAGCAAGTTATGAAATATAGTTCCATGTGTTAACTGTCTTTGTTTTAGAAACTTTATATTCTGGAAAACATGAATTGATTTTGTGCGCTAGTTCAGGATCACATAAATACAATATTCACTTGTATAATGAGCCAAACGCAGGTTGTTTGAGAATTGCAATGTTTTAAAATGGCGTATCTCTTTCATTGTGATTTAGTTTCTGGCCTTGGGTAAGCTAATATTCCACCTCTATTTAGACTACTTTTCACCTGCCTAATGTGCATAAATGCAAATTAAGTTGTTATTTTGAATTTAACAGTTTATATTAACTTTGATCAGTGATTTCTCAGCATAGTGTTGTAATCCTTTGTTTATCACGTGTGGCTCAAACCAGTAACCAGTTTGCTCCATGCCATCAACCTGTGTCGCTTGTTTGCCATTGCCCATTGTCTTATCTCACACTGGCCCACAATTGTCTTCATCCCAGCTCTTATCCATCCCACCCACAAGCCACATAAATCACAGAATGGGTCAGCAGCAACCCAGATTTACCCATTTAGTCCACAGATTGGAAAGTCCAAATTATTTTTAAATTCACTACAAAATTTTATTTACAAGATAAATAAGATTTTCACTTCTTCCAAATACACACATGATTATTTTTTTGTAGCACATAATTATGTATTTATTCTGGTTCACCAAAAAACAGGGTACTGTTTTCTTGTTTGGAGGACTTGAACCACATACTTCATTTCGACAAATTTGTTCGTAGTGTGTTGCACACTAACTGTTGCCAAATTATGTTACAATTTAGCCTGAATATCTGCATAATTTTAAGTGATGATGGGGGAATATTTTTATTTGCATATTTCAAACATGAGTAACAGAATTTACATATTTGCAACTCAGATTTTTTATTGATTTTATGGTGGTAATAAAATTTCTTCATTTTATGAAGTGGAGTAGTATTTTTAATATCATCCCTTGCATCAGTGTTGCACTTCTTAAATTACAAAGTTACTGTTTGTATCCATATCAAAGAATTTAAATAACGTGATTGTAACGTTCAATACAGGTTGTAAAAAATTAAGGGAAGAAAATGTTAAAATTATTTTATTACAATCTGTTTTCACTGCACAAAAAGATAAGGAAAATATATTATCTTTATAAAATTGTTTTTTACTTATATATAAAATTCAATGTACAGTTAACCAAAACAAAGTAATTTTGTACAGTCCTTAAATTAATGCACGTGCATAAAAGCATAATAACTAAACAATATATGCTTCCAAAATAACGTACACACTATAGATTTGTTTGGTTGATGTATCACAATTTACCAATGAAAAATAAAAGTTTTTGTAAATAATTTAAACCAAGAATTATTACAACAATACTAACTCTTTAACATAAAATTTTAGGTTTATCATTTTGTTTATATTGCCTGATGGTCCTTCAGAAATTTGTGTACTTGAGAAGGAGAGGTGGAATATTTCAGCTAACAATAAACACAAATACAAAAATACAAATGTAAATGTACTTAAAACAAGAACAGTACTTGTAGCTGAACTTGTATCAGATATAAACCCAGTCTCAGTCGTCTAGTGGAAAGTCGTTAAAGACAAACAGGTAAAATGAGTTGACAATATAAAAACTGAGCTTGCTTTCTGAAAAGTCTGTAAACTCAATTGTGACCATTCTCTCCACTTTTTGGCAGCTTTTCGCATGCCAATGCAAGTCCTTCGTCAGAGCTGCTGAATAGCAACTTCACCATCGTCCGTCACGCTCACTTTGAGGGGTGGGGCAACACTGATTGAGTAATGCAGCTTCTTACTGCGCATGAAACTGTAACTGTTGTCGAATACCACCATATCTGCAACAAGCATATAGATCAAAGTCAACACTTGTTTCAGGATGTTCAACAGGTACAAACTTTTTACGTTTTCTAAAAAGAAGTTAACACAAACAATTTAAACAGGTTTATGTAATGAATAAATAAACAGCCAATCGTATTATGCGAACTTAAGTCCATTCCTCTCGGTGCATGAACATTGAGATCACAATTTCTAACTCGCTTCCAAGCAGGTTGAGGAATTTTACGTGTCCAGCATAAGGAAATTAAGTTGCTAGGAAATGGGATTTGAGTTCCTCATTTGGTGTGAATTTGTGATTTCTGAGAGGGCGGACATTTAGTTATTACATGTATGGAAAATAAAAGGTTGGGTATTGTGCTCTATTCTGTTGGCTGTAGCACTGCGACAAAAATGTTTTAATTTAGCTGAGCACTGCAGCTACAGAAGATAAAAAAAAATGTCAATTTCTGAGAATTATAGGCCATGAAATATGTACACAAATAAAAATAGGTAAAATTGCTATGGGGAGTAAATGTGATAATCTGTAGTGATTAAGGGATGTTTGCATCTTTCAAAATATAAATATCAAATGGTCTTATTGCAGAGTTATTGGAAATTATTTGAGATGAAACAATAAATTCTTGAAGAATGTGCTGACTCGAGGTCTGAAATCTGTGAAACTTCATTAAAACAGAAGGTGCCATCATATACAGGATGAAGCAATGGGGACAAACTGCTATAGATGATCCCTGGGAGGATAAGGAGCAAAAAAGATAATATGGACACATCTCCAGAAATGCATGGTTTCTATACTTGAGACCATTTATTCGTTCATCATTCCTGTACAGTCCAATGCAGTGCACGAGATGCTGTCATGAAGCCACCATTAGCTAAGGTGTTTGAAGTGGCCCCTACGGGCCTCTAAGCATGCACTTATGTGCCATACACGTTCAAATGTGCCATCCAAATGGCATCACAGACAGCATGAATGCGTTGTTCCAGTGTCTGCACGTCTGGGATGGACTTGCGTACAAGATACCTTTCAGGTGCCCCCATAGGTAGAAATCTAAAGCATTGAGGTCCAGCAACTGGGCGGGCCATGCAACTGGACCACATAGTCGGATCCATTGACCAGGGAAGATGTTGTCGAGATGCCTCTGCACAGTAAAGTAGAAGTAAGCTGAAGCACCATAATTTAGCAGCCACATAGCCCTTCGTACCACCAAAGGCACTTCTTCCAACAGGGGAGGCAGGGTCACCTACAGGAAGTGAAGATATGCCTCGCCTGTGAGGCATTGTGCAAGGATGACTTGTCTCACGAGGCGGTCGCCAATAATCCCTGTCCACACGTTGAGGCTGAATCAGTGCTGATGGTTTGCTGCCATCATACCACGGGGATTCTGGGTAGCCCATATGGGTGTTGTGGAGGTTGACAATACCGCCCCTTGTAAAGGTGGCTTCATCTGTGAATAGGATGGATGACAGAAATCGCTGCATTGTGGTAGCCTGCGCAACAAACTAGCAACTAAACCGTTCCCAAGGAGGAAAGTCCATCAGTAATAATAAGCCCTGCACACGTAAGTGATACAGGTAGTAGCGGTTGTCGTGGAAAATGTTCCACATGGTCGTCTAGCTGAACCCATGCTGGCGGGTCACCTGCCTGGTACCGATACCGGGGTAATATTCCACAGTGTTGATCACATGTTTCTCCAAGACTGCTGTACGTACCTGGCGCACCCGCCCTTCATGGTTACCCATTCCTGTAAACAAGTCTGTTTCACGCAAATGGTGAAACACTGTTGCAAACATTTTTATTGTGTGGTTGCTGTCAGCAGGGATACTTTTCCCGATACAGCCGTGCTGCCTCCCGCTCATTGCCATTTGCCTATCCGTATGTAAAGACCATATCTGCCTGTTCTCTATTAGAATACAGGACCATCGTCCCACAGCCTGCACTACACTACAAGTCCACTCCAGAGTAAGTCGGCCACAGCGGTGAAGCGGACACCTTATTTTACCGATAAGTGAGCACACCGCCGTCATGGGGAACCCCTGCATTTCCAGACATATGTCCATTAGACCTTTTTTGTTCCTTATTCTTGCAGGGATTGTCTTCTGCAGTTTGTTTCCATTACTCAAAATCACTTATTTGAGTATAAATTATTTAAAACTATTTTATTTATATATATATATATATATATATATATATATATATTTTTTNTCTACTAAATTTTTACATATTTAGGGCCTAAATTCATTAAAATACATTCTATGTAGAAATGTTTTGCTTCAGCTTGAGAATTTTTTAATTATTCCAAAATAAAATCAAGTTTTTAATCTTGATTTTTAAGGAATTATACTGTTCTTAAAAATTGCTCTTAGGTTTCTGATTTTAGTTTAACAATTATTTCACAGCACTTTCATCTGAAGTTCAGGATAACCCTATACACAAGATACTTAACTGACGTGCAGTTCTCATTGTTCGGCCTCCTTTTGCATCTATGCAGGCAGCGATGCAACAAGGCATTCCATCATACAGGTGGCGGATTGTGTCCTGAGGCGCATACCACCATGCTTCTTGCTACTGTATGTGTTGATCAGCCATGTTTGGGCAGATGGTTGACGGTGGTGCAAACGGCATCCCATCATATTCAATATGTGTTCAATAGGGGACAAATCTGGAGACCAGACAGACCATGGAATGGTGTCCACATCTTGTAGAGCCTGTTCGGTGATGCGGACTGTACAGGAATGACCATTATCTTGCTGCACTGTAGCATTGGCTGTGCTGTGTAAAATGGAGTCCTAACCGATTGCACCCCATATAATAACACCTGTTGTCTTGGGACGTATAGCATTTATGAATCTGTGCAGGTTCGCTGTGTTGCCTACTGTGGTGCCAAATCGTGCTGTGACCATCATCTGCATTAAGATTAAAATGTGACCCATCAGAAAACACACTGCATTGCCATTCCTTTGTCCAATGTTGGCGTTCCTGGCACTTGGTGTATCGCACAATGCCAAGAGGTCAAAGGTAAATGGTGCAGTGAATGATGTGCCTGTAGGCCAGCTTCATTCAAATGGTGACAAATGGGTTATGAGATGGGCAAATGCAGTGCAGACCCCACAGACTGCAGGATATTTCTGGATGTGGTTCTGGTACTGCTACTGCCGTCGGCAGATACAATGATCTCTATGTGTAGTGCATTTGGTAANCAAATGCAGTGCAGACCCCACAGACTGCAGGATATTTCTGGATGTGGTTCTGGTACTGCTACTGCCGTCGGCAGATACAATGATCTCTATGTGTAGTGCATTTGGTAAGACCAGTACCTGCTCTGTGATGTATGTCCCGTATGTATCCATGCCTTTAGACAATATGCCATAGTTGTGACTGCATGGACAAGATGAATGGCTACATGATGAGCTGACCATCCAATTTTGTGCTGTGAGCATACAACCTCATTCAAATGGGGCCGGCTGGCGATATTCTTGGCAAGCACAATGTCTTGATATGCGGATTTCCCTCCTAATATGCGGACTTCTGCATCTCCAGCCTGTTGTACAGCCCTTTTAAGCACTGGACATTGGCCCAAACGCCTGTAATGACGCAATATTCTGAATTTTTCGGGACTCAAGTGTAAAATTCTTTCGTGTTTGTGAAGCTTTGGGACNAGACCAGTACCTGCTCTGTGATGTATGTCCCGTATGTATCCATGCCTTTAGACAATATGCCATAGTTGTGACTGCACGGACAAGATGAATGGCTACATGATGAGCTGACCATCCAATTTTGTGCTGTGAGCAAACAACCTCATTCAAATGGGGCCGGCTGGCGATATTCTTGGCAAGCACAATGTCTTGATATGCGGATTTCCCTCCTAATATGCGGACTTCTGCATCTCCAGCCTGTTGTACAGCCCTTTTAAGCACTGGACATTGGCCCAAACGCCCCCTATATCACGTGTTGCAGTGACATTTCTGTGACATCACAAACTATTTGCATTGCACAATTGGTACTCTGTGTCGTCTTGATTTTATTGCAAATGGATAACACCTTATGGGTGTAGCAGTTTCCAAGTCTAACAGTGTAATACAAAAGANAGTCTTGATTTTATTGCAAATGGATAACACCTTATGGGTGTAGCAGTTTCCAAGTCTAACAGTGTAATACAAAAGATTGCCACAGCAATGTATTTATGAAGATGTCTAGTTCACATGTGTGTATCAGACATTGTATTTTGGTACTGTAAGTTTTCTATACATTTCTTTTCCTCTATTTTTTTTATTTCCTAGTTTATAATCATGAGCAGAGTTATAAATTAAATCATATAATCTTATAATTTTCACTATAAAATAATACTATTTGCTTTAAAATTACAAATATTACAAATTAAAGATGTGAGGTCAATAGCATAAGGCACCATCATGGCATTAGAACATGTACCAAGAAAAACTTACATGTAGCCATCTCAGAGCAGTTTAGGACACCAGTTTCTGCCACCAAATGACTCCGAACTCGATGTGAAGGGACGACGACAGTGTATTTCCCGTCCACATTTTGGGAAGAGATTCCAAACTTGATATCATGTCCATCCGTTCGAAATTCCCATCTGGAACATGAACATGCTTAGTTCTTAGTTGTGGCATGTCTCAACTTTAGATTATTAACTGCATGGTTACTGAATTGTAAAACATGCCCTAGTTTAAAGTGCATTATTTTATTTTTGCCACATGTATAACTTCAAATGAAAATAACATGCAGCATATTTAATCACAAATAAAAAATATTTTCTTGAAAGAAAGAGCTTTTTGATGTTTACCTGTGCATCGAAGGTAAAGGGCACTACATCACAAATATGGAACTTTACAGGAGTGCTGTTTGCCTTGATACCATGATGGCATATAGTGCTCTTTCCTACTGGCAAAATTGCTTACTAGGCCATGTAGAATATTGTGCTTTGCACCCCAGGGAAGAACGTGAAAATTACAAGATGATGATGTCAAAACCTTGGTTTTGTAAAATATGCAAAGTGCTATGGCCTTTCTTTGGTTGTTAGTCTGCTACTAAAAATAAATAAAGTATTCAAAACATATGCATGCTGGATACAAAAGACCAACAGTAATTAATGAATGANCTGCTACTAAAAATAAATAAAGTATTCAAAACATATGCATGCTGGATACAAAAGACCAACAGTAATTAATGAATGATGAGAACAAGGTTATTAATAGTTGCATATGATCCAGAGAGGAGTCAAGTAAATATTTCCATGAGTAGTACTTAGATTAAACTTTGATATATTTTAAATAAAAAAACAGTAACAATTATATCTTTTGCCGGCATAAGAAAGTGAATTTGAATGACATGATGAAAACTTTTATAACAGCAGAAAGAGGAAAAAAAGGGACCCCTTACAATTAAGATTTATTGCATATGCATATTTAAATGTCAAGACATTATTCTTTTAGTAAACACAGGGATATTATGAACGTTTTTTTTTATTTGAAAGTTTATAAACTGTTGAAAATTCAAACTGTGGGTTCAATCAAAATTAAAATTAAGTGGAGATGGTTGGAAAAGAGAAGAAAGCAGAAAACGCCATGGCCATTCTTCGGTGAACGTGACGGGAGTCACGAATACCTCGTCACAGCTACCAGGTTAGACTGTGAAGCTACAGTCTTCCCATACTACAGGTCGGTACGGACTGGTACTGGTACGGTGATACAGTGAAATGGGACTGCCAAGCTGCGATCAGTGATGCTGCAAAACTGCGGCCTCTGGAAAGGTCTGGCACGGATTAATAAGAAAATCACAGTTACCGCGAAAATGGATCAGGAAAACAGTAGAACACTTGCCCACAACGGAGGTTGAAAACTACACTAACGTAGCACATCTAAACTACATTATTAGAAGTAAAATGAAGTTCCATGAAACTACATCTTGATTAAAAGTTAAGTCTGGAGTTGTGCGTCATCAAGCCAGATGTTCACAGTTAGCCAGTGGGATGAAGAATGCAGGGACGATATTCGGTGAGTGCTCGATACGAGTATGTGGTNCAGATGTTCACAGTTAGCCAGTGGGATGAAGAATGCAGGGACGATATTCGGTGAGTGCTCGATACGAGTATGTGGTTGAGCTTCGGTGGTTGCCGCTAGATGGCATGAGCTTACCCAAACGGCAGCTTTCGATACCTTTCACTCCTAGCAACAGCATGAAAAGAGTAGGTGAAAAACTACTTAGCTTGAGGGACGTGACAAATGAAAAACAAGGTTTGCAGCTGGATGCGACGGCGGCACACAAAAAAAAATGGCATGTTAAAATACACATCTTGAAAAAAAACTTGTGCGCAGTTAACTGCCCAGAAATGTGTTGACAACTTGGCTGAAGCGTATTTTGTGAGACTGCGAGATTGGAAAAATGTGAATGTAAGAAAGCCNAGAAATGTGTTGACAACTTGGCTGAAGCGTATTTTGTGAGACTGCGAGATTGGAAAAATGTGAATGTAAGAAAGCCATCAATAAGTAAAATGAATGGAATTCACCGAGATAATTATGTCTCAAAATCAATCAAATCTAAATGAAATAAAGTAATATCCCCAATTGAAATTAAGCTTATATAATGAAATTGTTCAACACTTAACATAAAAAATAGGAAAAGTTATTAAAAAAAAAAAAAATTTAACGGTAGTGCTCTCTACTTTAGATGCACAGATTATATTGTATTTGGAGTACTAATGATCGTAAGAATATGATACAAATTNCTGCTACTAAAAATAAATAAAGTATTCAAAACATATGCATGCTGGATACAAAAGACCAACAGTAATTAATGAATGACGAGAACAAGGTTATTAATAGTTATATATGATCCAGAGAGGAGTCAAGTAAATATTTCCATGAGTAGTACTTAGATTAAACTTTGATATATTTTAAATAAAAAAAACAGTAACCATTATATCTTTTGCTGGCATAAGAAAGTGAATTTGAATGATATGATGAAAACTTTTATAACAGCAGAAAGAGGGAAAAAAGGGACCCCTTACAATTAAGATTTATTGCATATGCATATTTAAATGTCAAGACATTATTCTTTTAGTAAACACAGGGATATTATGAACGTTTTTTTTTATTTGAAAGTTTATAAACTGTTGAAAATTCAAACTGTGGGTTCAATCAAAATTAAAATTAAGTGGAGATGGTTGGAAAAGAGAAGAAAGCAGAAAACGCCATGGCCATTCTTCGGTGAACGTGACGGGAGTCACGAATACCTCGTCACAGCTACCAGGTTAGACTGTGAAGCTACAGTCTTCCCATACTACAGGTCGGTACGGACTGGTACTGGTACGGTGATACAGTGAAATGGGACTGCCAAGCTGCGATCAGTGATGCTGCAAAACTGCGGCCTCTGGAAAGGTCTGGCACGGATTAATAAGAAAATCACAGTTACCGCGAAAATGGATCAGGAAAACAGTAGAACACTTGCCCACAACGGAGGTTGAAAACTACACTAACGTAGCACATCTAAACTACATTATTAGAAGTAAGATGAAGTTCCATGAAACTACATCTTGATTAAAAGTTAAGTCTGGAGTTGTGCATCATCAAGTCAGATGTTCACAGTTAGCCAGTGGGATGAAGAATGCAGGGACGATATTCGGTGAGTGCTCGATACGAGTATGTGGTTGAGCTTCGGTGGTTGCCGCTAGATGGCATGAGCTTACCCAAACGGCAGCTTTCGATACCTTTCACTCCTAGCAACAGCATGAAAAGAGTAGGTGAAAAACTACTTAGCTTGAGGGACGTGACAAATGAAAAACAAGGTTTGCAGCTGGATGCGACGGCGGCACACAAAAAAAAATGGCATGTTAAAATACACATCTTGAAAAAAAACTTGTGCGCAGTTAACTGCCCAGAAATGTGTTGACAACTTGGCTGAAGCGTATTTTGTGAGACTGCGAGATTGGAAAAATGTGAATGTAAGAAAGCCATCAATAAGTAAAATGAATGGAATTCACCGAGATAATTATGTCTCAAAATCAATCAAATCTAAATGANCCTCAATAAGTAAAATGAATGGAATTCACCGAGATAATTATCTCTCAAAATCAATCAAATCTAAATGAAATAAAGTAATATCCCCAATTGAAATTAAGCTTATATAATGAAATTGTTCAACACTTAACATAAAAAATAGGAAAAGTTATTAAAAAAAAAAAATTTAACGGTTAGTGCTCTCTACTTTAGATGCACAGATTATATTGTATTTGGAGTACTAATGATCGTAAGAATATGATACAAATTNTTAGTGCTCTCTACTTTAGATGCACAGATTATATTGTATTTGGAGTACTAATGATCGTAAGAATATGATACAAATTTGTCAGTATTTTGCATAAGATCAGAAGTTGACAAAGGAATTTAAGTGCTCATATGGTAAATAAATTTTGATGTAGCAATTTTAAGTACGAATAAACCAAAAGGGGATGAACTGGGGCTAGTGAATATCTTTTCACCAGATTAGGAGGAAGGGAAGACAGACCCTTTTCCCACAGTACAAGAGGGGAGAAAGCTTCAAGGTTCTAGGGGTGAGCTAGCCATGCCTCCAGCAAGCTTGAGGAGGGAGGCCCCCCCCTAATGATGTAGTTAAAAATTAACTTCGCTAATCTAAATGCTAGAAGTGTATAATTTTAAAAATTAAGACAACTAGGTACGTTAATGTAAAAATATGTAGGCTTCAGTTCATGAGGTATGCCTAAATCTAAAGTTACACGTGATTGTGATTGGCTGTTTCTGCTTCCCTTATTTTGTTGGCCATGGGGGCTAACGGAAGGCCAGTTGAGGACTGGCAGTGATGAGGTCAGCGAGGACAGACACCTGCTTGAGAGAGCATAGAGTTGATTGTCGGGTCTGGTTGCAGGACTCTAGAAAAATACACTGTACCGATTCCAGAGGGATATAAAATTGACTTGAACTGTTTTAGTTTGAATTAAAACCTAAAGACCAAAAACTATACGTGAAAGATTAACTGCAATTGTACANTGACTTGAACTGTTTTAGTTTGAATTAAAACCTAAAGACCAAAAACTATACGTGAAAGATTAACTGCAATTGTACATGCAGCATAATGGTGCCAGGTAAAGAGCAAAGCACATTACAGAACCATGGTCGCAGATTAGCTTTCCCAACATAGGGGCTTAAGCATAACCAATGTGTGTACACAAAATACACTGCCGCGACAAAAGTCATGGGATACCTCCTAATATCGTGTCGGACCTCCTTTTCCCCGGCGAAGTGCAGCAACTCGACGTGGCATGGACTCAACAAGTCGTTGGAAGTCCCCGGGAGAAATATTGA